>JACEIK010011345.1:21511-37478 GCA_018107945.1 Datura stramonium
AGATATGCATATCCATTACTTATGGATTTATGTAAATGCATATTCTAAAGTGGGTTTGACTCAATGTTCAGCGTTTACTTCTAAATGTCAAAATTCATCTTTGAGTCAATCGATTCAATTATGATGTTATGAAGCATGTTATATCATATTATGAAGAGGTCATGATTTCAGAAAGAATGCATGCAAGTCCTACTCTCAGTTTTCTGATGTTATATTTTAATTAATGTATTGTCTTTAAATGATTTTACTTTCATTAGCGGGTTTAATCACCTTGCATACTCGGTACATTCCACGTACTGGCTGCTTACTTCCTTGCTGTATCATTTCATGATATAGGACCAGGCTCTCAGCTTCATCCCCACTCTTAGTCAGCTTATTGGAGTTAACGTTGCCTTATTGGTGAGTCCTCATCTTTCGAGGACTAGACTATCCATCTTTTCTTTATGTATTTCAATTTCAACTTGTTGAGTTAATTGGGGTCCTGTCCCATCAACTCGTCATGATTAGAGGCTATTCAGACATATGTATGTATTCAGCTTTGGATTTTACATTCTGATGTTATATTCAAGTTAGACTTCCGCTATGATTGTATTGATGGTTATTCAGTTCTTGATTGAGTTATATGTATACTTATGCCATGGGTCGACTTGGGGTCTCTCGGGGCTTCTTGTCTTGTATTATTATTCGGGCCTCCATTCGGGTCATGACAAACTTGGTATCAGAGCCATAGGTTTGAAGTATCTTAGGGTGTCTGAAAGCCGCATTAAGTAGAGTCTTTTTCATGGGTGTGAAGCGCGCCACACTTATGAAGAAGAGGCTACGAGACGTTTAGGAAATATTCCCTTCTTTCATAATCTATGTCGTGCGGTGAAAAGTCTTTCTATCCTTCTAATTTGTGCTATTCGCAATTGCAGAATCATGGCTCCTTGAAGAATGAATGGAAGGAGGAATGCAAATGGTGAAGGCCACGAGGATGGCAATGGTCATGGGCATCAGCCAGCCCTACCAGTTCAGGAGCCCCAGGCACCGGAGCCAACAGCCCATGTTGAGTTCCGGGCCGCTATTCAGATGCTTGCACAATCCTTGACCACTCAAGTTAATCAGTAGGCCATTGCGCATGTTCCACAAAGTGGAAATGCAGCGGCAGCTCGAGTCAGAGGCTTCTTGAGGATGAACGCGTCGGAGTTCCTTGGGTCCAAGGTAGATAAGGACCCATATGAGTTCGTAGATGAGATTGTCAAGATCACCCAAGTCATGGGGGTGAATGGGGTTGAGTGCACCGTGTTGGCCTCTTATCAGTTAAAAGGGCCCCGCACATATCTGGTTTCGCCAATGGAAGGATAGCAGGGTCGCAGGAGTAGGTTCGGTCACTTGGGAAGAGTTTCATGTTGCATTCTTAGATCGGTTCTTTCCTCGAGAGATGAGGGAGATGAAGGCAACTGAGTTCGTAAATTTGCAGCAAGGGAGAATGACAATGCAAGAGTATTCCCTTGAGTTCACTCGCCTATCGAAATATTCCCCTGAGTTAGTGGCTAACAGAGGACGCGGGTGAGCATATTTGTGCATGGGATAACGGGCTATTTGGACAAGGAATGCAGGATTGATATGCTCCATCAGGACATGGACTTCCCTCGGATGGTTTTGTATGCCCAGCAGTTGGAGGCGGCACATGAGAGAGAGAGAGAGAGGCCAAGACCGACGACCACAGATTTTCTCAGCCATGGTCAGGAGGTGGGCACCATCAGCAGACCCACCAGAGATTATCAGCATTGAGTGTTCCATCCTAGCCTATCATGATTAGAGAGGGCGAGCATCAGGCTCGAGGAGTCAGAGCAGCGACCCGCAAATTCTAGCATCCCAGCTTATTGTAAATATGGTTAGGGGCACTTAGGCCAGTGCTTGGAAGGTTCAGGAGCTTGTTTCGGGTGTGGAAAGCTTGGACACATGCTCAGATATTGTCCGGCAGCGAGACAAGATCAGGTTGGGGGCCGTGGCCCAGCTTCTAGTTCGGCAACCCCTCCCTCACACACAACACATCATGGGGCATCTACTAGCACCACTGGTGGTCAGCGCCAGAACAGATTCTTTGCTTTAGCAACCCGTTAGGAGCAGGAGGTCTCCCAGAATGTGGTCACTGGTATGTTTCGAGTTTTTCATATTGATGTTTATGCTTTGCTAGACCCAGCAGGTACCTTGTATTTTGTGACACCTTATGTGGCCAGTAGCTTTGGAGTCAGTCCCAAAGTCTTGTCAGAACCCTTCTCTGTTTCTACTCCAGTAGGTGACTCAGTTATAGCTAGACGGAAGTATAGAGGTTTCACAGTCTCAGTCCTTCAGAAGGTCACCTCAGCAGATCTGATAGAGTTAGCCATGACCAATTTTGATGTTATTCTCAGCATGGATTGGCTATTTGCATGCTATGCTTCAGTTAATTGTAGAACCTAGGCATTAGAGTTCAAATTTTCGGGTGAGTCAGTCTTAGAATGGAGGGGTAGTTCACCTATGCCTTAGGTCGTTTCATTTCCTACCTTAGGCCAGGAAGAAAATTTCTAAGGGTTGCTTGTACCATCTAGTTAGGGTTAAGGAAGTCGAGTCTGAGACCCCGACTATCTAGTCAGTTTTAGTAGTACGTGAGTATCCAGAGGTCTTTCCTGATGATTTGTCAGGTGTTCCTCCCAAGCGGGAGATTGATTTCGGTATTGACCTTCTTCCCGACACGCAGCCTATAGCTATTCCTCCCTATAGAATGGCTCCATCCAAGATAAAAGAGTTGAAAGAGCAGTTGAAGGACTTGTTAGATAAGGGCTTCATTAGACCGAGCAAGTCTCCATGGGGTGCACCAGTACTCTTTGTCCGAAAGAAGGATGGTTCTCTTCGCATGTGTATTGACTATCGGCAATTGAACAAAGTCACCGTCAAGAATAGGTATCCTTTACCCAGTATCGATGATTTATTTGACCAGCTTCAGGGTTCCATGTGTTTCGCAAAGATAGATCTCAGGTCCAGGTATCATCAGCTCAAAGTTCGGGAGAGTGATATCCCGAAGACAACCTTCAGCACGGTATGGCCATTATGGGTCTGTAGTTATGTCTTTTGGACTAACAAATGCTCCTGCATCTTTCATGGACTTGATGAAAAGGGTGTTCAAGCAATATATGGACATGTTCGTGGTCGTGTTCATTGATGACATCCTTATATACTCTCAAAGCGAGGAGGAGCATGCCTCTCATTTAAGAGTAGTGCTTCAGACTCTCAAGGATCGCCAATTGTATACCAAGTTCAGCAAGTGCGAGTTTTAGTTGGACTCTGTAGCATTTTTGGGACATATGGTATCGAGTGAGGGCATAAAGGTAGATTCTCAAAAAATCGAGGCCGTGAAAAACTAGCCTAGACCAGTAAATCCTTCAGATATTCAAAGTTTCTTGGGTTTAGCTGGCTACTATCGGAGGTTTGTTGAGGGCTTCTCATCTATTGCAACACCGTTGACTAAGTTGAATCAGAATAAGGTGAAATTCCAATGGTCGGAGGCTTGCGAGAAGTGCTTCCAAGAGTTGAAGACTCGACTCACTTCAGCACCGGTGTTAACCCTACCTGAGGGTACCGATGGATTTGTGGTGTATTGCGATACTTCAAGGATCAGACTTGGGTGTGTGTTGATGCAGCATGGGAAAGTGATAGCATATGCCTTAAGACAGTTGAAAGTCCATGAAAAAAATTACTCGACCCATGATCTTGAATTGGCAACGGTGGTGTTCACATTGAGGATATGGTGACACTATTTGTATAGGGTGCACGTGGATGTGTTTACGGACCACAAGAGCTTACAATACGTGTTCACACAGAGAGATCTCAATCTTCAGCAAAGGAGGTGGTTGGAGCTACGTAAGGACTACGATACGAGTGTTCTTACCATCCGGGTAAGGCTAATGTGGTAGCGGACGCACTTAGTACGATCTCTATGGAGAGTGTGTCCCATGTGGATGAAGAAAAGAAGGAGTTGGTGAAAGATGTACATCGACTCGCAAGGTTAGTAGTTAGGTTGGTCGACTCGACTGATGGCAGTGTTGCTGTCCAGAACGGGACAGAATCATCCTTGGTGACTGATGTGAAAGCTAGAGAAAATGAGGATATGATTTTGGTAAAGCTGAAAGAAGTCGTTCGAAGTCAGAAGGTGGAAGTAATCTCCCAAGGGGGAGATGGTGTGCTTCGGTACAAGGGTCACCTATGTGTTCCGAATGTCGATGATTTGAGGATTCAAATGATGCATGAGGCTCATGGATGTAGGTACTCTATTCATCTAGGTGCCACCAAGATGTATCATGACTTGGGGAAATATATTGGTGGAACAGCATGAAGAGGGATATTAAAGAATTCAAAGCCAAGTGCCCGAACTGTCAGCAAGTAAAGCTTGAGCATCAAAGGCCAGGAGGCGTACTTCAGGATATTAGCATTCCCACTTGGAAGTGGGAAGAGATTAATATGGATTTCATTAAAGGTCTACCTCGTACTCGCCGACAGTATGATTCTATATGGGTGGTGGTAGATAGGCTGACTAAAGTTGCTCATTTTCTATCGGTCAAAACCACAGACTCAGTAGAGGATTATGCCAAGCTATACATCTGGGATTTGGTTCGATTGCATGGAGTGCCCTTGTCTATCATTTCAGACCGAGGTACTCAATTTACCTCTCAGTTTTGGCGGTCTTTTCAAAAAGGGCTTGGGATTCAGGTTAAGCTCAGCATAACATTTCATCCGCAAACGGATGTCCAAGCAGAGCGAAGAATTCAAATTCTCGAAGACATGTTGAGAGCTTGCGTGATGGACTTTAAAGCCAGTTGGGATGATCACTTTCCCCTGATTGAGTTTGCTTATCATAACAACTATCACTCCGATATCCAAATGGATCCATTCAAGGCTCTCTATGGGTGGAGATGTAGATTGCCCATCGGATGGTTTGAGGTTGGTGAGGCAGCTATCATAGGTCCAGATTCGATTCATGAGTCTATGGTGAAGGTTTAGTTGATAAGGGATAGTCTGAAAACCGCTCAGAGTCTTCAAAACTCATATGCTGATGTGAGGAGGAGAGATGTGGAGTTCAAGGTGGAGATTGGGTATTTCTGAAGGTATCTCCCATGAAGGGAGTCATGCGGTTTGGGAAGAAAGGAAAACTTAGTCCCCGTTATGTTGGTCCCTACCGTATTATGAGAAGAGTTGGTAAGGTAGCGTATGAGTTGGACTTGCCCTTAGAGTTATCTTCTGTGCATCCTGTGTTTCATGTATCGCTTTTGAAGAAATTTTTGGGAGATCTAGCTCTAGTAGTCCCCGTGGATAGCGTTGATGTAAAAGATAGCCTTATATATGAGGAAATTCCAGTGGAAATATTGGATCGTCAGGTTCGGAGGCTAAGGAACAAGGAAGTAGATTCAGTAAACGTGTTATGGAGAAATCAGCATGTTAAGGGAGAAAGCGGATATGATGGCTAGATACCCACATTTATTCTCTACCAGCTCAATGTCAGCTTGAGGTATCAGTTTTGATATAAAACTCTATTTAGTTTCACGTTCAGCTCATGTGTGCAAGTTTCTTTTACGTATGTGGATGTATGTATGATTCGAGACTTCAGTTCAGTTGTGTATTTTGAATTAGAGGTAGTCATTCCGTCAGTTTTTTATTTAAATGATCAGTATTTTATTATGAAATTGTATATCTCTGCTTTTCTGTCTGTTTTCCAACATTCGAGGAAGAATGTTCCCAAGGGGGAGATATTGTTATACCCAGGAAGCCCAAAAATCAGACCGGGGAGTTGAAATGGAGAAAAACTGAAATTCTGCACTAGGTCACAGAACGGGTCATTAGGTGACCCGTGAGGAGTGACCACGAATCATGAACACAAGTCGTGGTCAACCACACGACTCGTGTGGTCACCTGTGGCCTGGACTGGATGCTTGGCAAGGAGTTTTGGACAGTGGGGATCACGGGAGGTGACCACGAGTCATGGTCAGCCACCACGATTCGTGGGGTCCCTTGATGAATTTTTGGTAGTGAACATGACGATTCAAGGTCACGAGTCATGGGCCCTAGCGACAAGTCGTCCAGTCTCTCGTGGGGAATGGCAATCAGCAAAATTTTGCAATTTAAGTAAGGACTTTTCCGTAATTTCTAAGTTTCTCAAGCCTAAACTACGTCATTTTAGCCTATGAAAGGTGGGTTTTAGAGGGGGAAAACTATCCTAAAGACTTCATTCATATATGCAAGAGAACAAAAGAGTGCTAGAGAGTTGATCAAAGGGTGATTCAAGGTTTTCTTCTTCAATTTGTTTCAATTCCTTTTTGGGCATTCAAGGGAGAGTAAGATTCAGTCTCCATCAGGTATATAAGGTTATGAATGGGTGGTTTCTTCCACACTCATGCCCAATCCCTCTCTAAAAAGTATGAAACTCTATGATTTATCTATGGGGGTTTTACCCAAAGGCATGAATTATCTATTTCTACGCATGGGTATGAATTGATTACGCTTTTATTATCAAATTGTGAAGCATTGGCTAATTTTATAATGATTTCAATTAAAAATTATGTTTCTAGCGTTATGAATGTTGAAGCCCATTGATGAGATGATCATGAAAAGTGAGATTTGTGAAGTATATGTGATAATGATGAGATCTTATGATGAAAAGCATGATTTGAAGCTACCCATGTTTATAACTAAGTTTTCGATGAGAATTGATTGTTTCTAAGTATGATAAAGCTTTAGGCAATGCCCACATGTTAAGTTTAAATGATGATTTTCCCAAACAAAGCTTACCACATTGTTTTGGAGCGAAGACTCCCAAATTTATATTCTAGCTTGTGGTATGTTTTGAGTTAAGTCTTCCTATGCATAGCTTAGCACATGGTTTTGGATCAAAGGCTCCCAAGTATGTTTTCATCTTGTGGTATGTTTTGAACTAAAGCTTCTCATATGCATGATTTCATATTTGAGATGTATTTGATTATTGAGCTTCGTCAATAGACGATGTTGAGCTTCATTATATACGATGTAGAGCATATGCATATTTTTGGGAGTATTTTCTAGCACCGAGTATGCTATGGGTCGATCCCCCTATGCCTCAGAACTATGCGCCAATGTAGGTTTATACTTCTATTTTCTAGCACCGAGTAGGTGTAACACCCCGGATACTCAAAATCCATATCCGAGGCTTAAAATAGGAAATCTTGAAAACTGCAGAAATGTTCAAATTCCATAAATGCACTTCTAATTCGTGTTATGTTTCATTTAAGTAAACCATGCCTCCCAGATGTGGTAATGGAAGAAGGGCTGCTAATGTCAACAGACCTGCCCCATCAGCCCCGGCAGCTCCTCAGGATGACCATATCCATCGCTAAATTCAGGGCGGCCATTCAATTGCTAGCTCAAACAGTCACCAACTAGGTGAACCAGCAGGTGGTTCCAGTAGCCACAAATAAGTCTACAGCTGTTGCACGGGTGCGGGATTTTACCCCGATGAACCCTTCAGAATTTCATGGAACGAAGGTGGGAGAGGACCCACAAGGGTTTGTAGATGAGATTAGAAAAATCACTCGAATTATGGGTGTCAGTTCCTCTGAAAGTGTTGATTTGGCTGCCTACCAGCTGAAAGGAGTAGCCCAAGTCTGGCATGACCAGCGGAAGGAAGGACGGCCGACGGAAGCAGGACCAATGGAGTGGGAAGAATTCCATACAGCTTTTCTGAACAGGTTTTTCCCTCGGGAGCTGAGAGAGCCTAAGATGGTGAAATTTATGAATTTGCATCAGGGAAATAGGACAGTGGAGGAATATGCTCTAGAGTTTACCAGACTATCAAAGTATGCTCCGGAGATGGTAGCCGAGCCAAGGGCTCGCATGTTAAAGTTCATAAATAGAGAATCCAAATTGGTCCTCAAGGAGTGCAAGACGGCAATACTAATCAAGGACATGGACCTCTCTAGCTTAATTGTGTATGCTCAGCAGAATAAGGTCGAGAAGCTGAAAGACATGGAACGTAAGAACAAGTGAGCAAGGATTGGCCAGTCAGATTTCGGCCATCAGAGGTCTAGCGGTAGTAGCCGCCCACAGTAGAAATCCCAGCAGCAATAGCAGTAGAGAGCCCTAGCACCTAGTTCAGCCAGCACCCTAGCTTTTCAGTCCCGTCAAGATCGGATGGGTGGTTGATCTGGCACTCAGTCTCAGGCTCACAGTACAGGAAACAAGTATCCAACTTGTCCCAAGTGTGGTAGGAATCACCTAGGAGTGCCCATCAGCAGGGCGACGGAGATCACAATCTACCACATTATCAGCTCCAGCAGGTCGACTAGCCCAGCAGGCTAACACATCAGGTACAGGTGGCGATCAACGCCAAAATCATTTCTATGCTCTATCTTCTCGTCAGGATCAGGAAAGCTCACCTGATGTAGTTACTGGTATGTTGCGTCTCTTTCATCTAGACGTATATGCCCTCTTAGAACCAGGAGCTACTCTTTTGTTCGTGACTCTATATATAGCAGTTCAGTTCAGTACAAGTCCAGAGGTCCTCTCAGAACCATTCTCATTCTCTACCCCAGTTGGTGAGTAAGTTAGAGCCAGCCGGGTGTATAGAAACTGCCCAGTCTCAGTCCAGAACAAAATAATTTCAGCTAATCTTGTAGAACTAGGCATGGTCGACTTTGACCTTATTCTCGACATGGATTGGTTACACTCCTGCTATGCCTCAGTTGATTGAAGAACTAGAGTTGTCAAATTCCAGTTTCCTAATGAGCCAATTTTAGAATGGTCGGACAGCGATTCAGCGCCTAAGGGTAGGTTTACCTATCTTAAGGCCCAGAAACTCATTTTCAAAGGATGTATATATCATCTGGTTCAGGTCAAGGATTCCAACTCTGAGACCCCAACCCTCCAGTCAGTTCCAGTAGTCAATGAGTTCTCAGATGTTTTTCCTAAGGATCTTCCCAGAGTTCCCCCTGAACGGGAAATAGACTTCGGAATAGATCTCCTTCCAGATACTCAGCCCATCTCCATCTCTCCTTACAGAATGTCTCCAGCTGAGCTTAAGAAGTTGAAGGAGCAACTAAAAGATCTTCTTGAAAAGGGTTTTATCAGACCCAGCATCTCTCCTTGGGGTGCTCCAGTGCTATTCGTGCGTAAGAAAGATGGTACCCTCAGAATGCGCATAGATTACCGTCAGCTGAAAAAGGTCACAGTTAAGAACATATATCCCCTACCCAAAATTGATGACCTATTCGACCAACTTCAGGGAGCTAGTTGTTTCTCCAAGATCGATCTCAAGTTAAGATACAATCAGCTAAGGGTTATAGAGTGTGACAGACCGAAAACAACATTCAGAACTGGATATGGTCATTACGAGTTTGTGGTGATGTCCTTTGGACTCACAAACTCCCCAGCAACCTTTATGGATTTGATGAATAGCGTCTACAAGCAGTACCTAGATATGTTCATCATTGTATTTATCGATGACATTCTGGTATACTCCATAAATGAGGAAGAGCATGCCAATCACCTAAGGATAGCATTACAAACCCTTAGGGATCACCAGTTATTCGCCAAGTTCAACAAGTGTGAATTCTTGTTGAAGGATGTGACATTCTTAGGTCATGTGGTATCGGGTGAAGGAATACAAGTAGATCCTCATAAAATTTCAGCAGTGAAGGATTGTCCCAGACCTACCTCTCCTACCGAGATCAGGAGTTTCTTGGGCTTAACAGGCTATTACCGATGGTTTGTGGAAGGTTTCTCTTCTATAGCATCCCCTCTAACCAAGTTAACCTAGAAAAAGATGAAATTTCAATGGTCGAATGAGTGTGATAAGAGTTTTCAGGAGTAAAATACTTGAATCACTACTACTCCAATTTTGACCCTGCCAGAAGGAACAGATGGGTTTGTTATATATTGCGATGCCTCCAGAATTGGACTCAGTTGCGTGCTGATGCAGTGGGGCAAGGTGATAGCCTACGCCTCCAGACAGCTCAAAGTTCATGAGAAAAATTATCCAACTCATGACTTGGAGTTGGCAGCGGTGGTATTCGCATTGAAAATATAGAGATATTACTTGTACGGGGCCCACGTGTATGTGTTCACAGACTACAAGAACCTTCAGTACGTGTTTATCCTGAAGGACCTAAACCTGTGTCAGAGACGGTGGTTGGAACTGCTAAAGGATTATGACATGAGTGTGTTGTATCACCCGGGCAAGGCCAATATGGTGGCTAACGCCCTAAGCAGGCGGTCTATGGGAAGTGTAGCTCACATTGAGGAAGGCAAGAGAGAGCTAGCGAAAAAAGTTCACAGGCTAACCCAGTTAGGGGTACAGTTGGTGGACTCAACTGAAGGTGGTGTGGTAATGCAAAGCGGGTCGAAGTCATCCTTTGTAGTTGAAGTTAAGTCCAGACAAGATTAAGATCCATTTCTACTTAAACTTAAAGAAGCGGTACTCAAAAAGGAGGTTGAGGCTTTCTTCCAAGGGGGAGATGGGGTGCTTCGTTACCAGGGGAGGTTGTGTGTACTGGATGTGGGTGAGTTGAGACAGCAAATACTGGCTGAGGCACACAGCTTAAAATACACCATTCACCCCGGTGCTACCAAAATGTACCGCGATTTACGGGATATTTACTAGTGGAACGGTATGAAAAGGGACACTGCCAAATTTGTAGCTAAGTGCCTGAACTGCCTGCAAGTCAAGGTAGAACATCAGAGACCAGGAGCTATGAATCAGGATATCAACATACCCACTTGGAAATGGGAAGAAGTAAATATGAACTTCATTACAGGTTTACCTCGGACTCGCCGGCAACATGATTCAATCTGGGTGATAGTAGATCGGATGACTAAGTCATCTCACTTTCTCCAAGTAAAAACGTCAAATATAGCTGAGGACTATGCTAGACTTTATATCTGAGATCTAGTTAGACTTCATGGGGTGCTCGTATCCATCGTTTCAAACAGAGGTACCCAGTTCACCTCTCACTTCTGAAAGTCCTTTCAAAAGGGACTTGGTACTCAGGTCAAGCTCAGCACAGCTTTTCACTCATAGACAAATGGAAAAGTTGAGTGGACCATTCAAACCCTAGAAGATATGCTAAAAGCATGTGCAATTGATTTTAAGGGCAGTTGGGATGACCATTTGCCTCTTATCGAGTTTGCATACAACAACAACTATCACTCTAGTATTCAGATGGCCGTGTTCGAGGCGTTGTATGGTAAAAGGTGTAGATCTCCTATAGGGTGGTTTGAGGTTGGCAAAGCTGCCCTAATAGGGCCAGACTCAGTCCATGAAGCAAGGTATAAAGTTCAGCTAATCGGGGAAAGATTGAAAACAGCTCAGAGCCATCAGAAATCTTATGCAGATGTGCGGAGAAGAGAGTTGGAGTTTGCAGTTTATGACTAGGTATACCTCAAAATTTCTCCGATGAAAGGGATGATGAGGTTTGGAAAGAAGGGAAAGCTCAGTCTGAGGTATGTGGGACCTTATAAGATTTTGAGGCATATCGACAATGTGGCTTATGAACTAGAGTTACCTTTAGAACTAGCAGTTGTACATCTAGTTTTTCATGTGTCACTTTTGAAGAAGTGCATCGAAAATCCAACCTCGGTTGTGCCATTGTACAGTGTAGGAATAAAAGATAGTCTCACATATGAGGAAATACCAGTACAGATCCTTAACCGTCAGGTGCGTAAGCTGAGGAACAAGGAAATAGCTTCAGTCAAAGTCTTATGGAGGAATCATCAGGTTGAGGGAGATACGTGGGAGGCCGAAGCTGATATGATGCCAAAATACCCGCACTTGTTCCCTATCGGCTCCAGCATAGTTTGAGATATTAGTTTTGAATCTAGAACTCAATTTAGTTTTTATGTCTCAGTTTAGATGTTCAAGTCTCTTTCATGATGTTGAATGTATGTATGAAAAGTAAACTCAGATCAGATATGTATTTTGAAACGAAGATAGTCATTTCGGTAGTTTTGGAGTTAAATGAGCAGTAGTTGAAGATTTTGATTGTTATTTTCTGCTTCCTGTGTGATTTCTCATATTCGAGGACAAATGTTTACAAGGGGGAGATATTGTAACACCCCGGATACTCAAAATCCAATTCTGAGGCTTAAAACAGGAAATCTGGAAAACTGCAGAAATGTTGTAGGATGGCCCACCTGACGAGTCGTCAAGTAACCTCATGACTCATTAGGTGAGCCATGAGGAGAAGGCTGGTTAATATAAAGGAGGGAGGCAGTGTACCTAACAAGGGACGTCACGAGTCATGGTCACTGACCACGACCCGTTAAGTCACTCGTGGTCGAGCCTGAGTTGAGAATATTTTTGTTGACAAGTGTACTCGATGAGTGGGTGAAACGAGTTGTTATCTGTGGCAACGACTCGTTAAGTGACTCGTTATGGGACTTAGCCTTAAATCTCTAGAATGAGAAAGTGTGGTCCACGACTGGTGACCACTAGTCGTGGTCGTAGATAGCGACTTGTTAGGTCCCTCGTGGTGACCTACTGAGGATCCCAGGCAGTGTACCTTACGGGAGTGACCACGAATCATGGTCAGTCACCACGACTCGTTAGGTCACCTGTTAGGGGCACCTGTCAGTTTTTCCCAGCGCATTTCTAAGGGCTAGTTAGTAATTTCCTATCCTCCCAGACATTAAACCACGTCGTTTACGCACTAATTTCAGACATTTTAGTGGGAGAAAGGGGTTCATCCCTCATTCCTCACTCTCAGCTCTCAAGAAAACATCGAAGTTCTCCCCTCAAGAACTCTCCAAGCAAGCTTAGGATTGTTAATCATCTCAGCAGTTCAAGCCTCTTTCCCCGGAAGAATTTTCATCAGGTATGTGGGGTTTTAGCAAGGGGATTGTCCTTCCCTTGTGTCCCCAAAATCCTCCTCAATTTATTCTATCAGTTTTAAGCCCTGAGCTTTCTAATATGAAGAGGATTCATGTTTATTTTCGTTGATTTCACTTAGAACGATGTTCATGTATATTGTTGATATGATCCCCATAAATTTCTTATTAAATTATCAGTGTTTATACAAAAAGGTGAATTTAAGCCCTAATTTTTCGAGTAATAATTTTGCTTGTTAAATTCCCTATAGTGAATGAAGAATGCTTCGGGCTAAATTCCTAGAATTTCTTTCTATACGTATATGTTGAGTAAATATCCCATGAATCAGAATGATTTTAGTTCGTTGAATGAAACTCCTATAATTCTTGAAATTCCTCTATATTATGAAACTCCCATGTTGTCGGGACAAGTTGAATTCTCTATTAGCTCCTAGTAGTCTATACCAGTTAGAAATTCGAATCTCTCCAGAATCATATCAGTTTAGTCTCAGTTAGAATGTTAGAATCCTCAGTGTTATTCAGAAAATTGTCAACTGATCAGTTTGACTTCAGTCTTATTTTCGAGGTGTCAGAGGTGCCTCTCAGTTATCAGAAATAGACACATATTTATAATTTTTGTTCCATTATGCGGTCATGACATTCTAGTATATAGCTCTGACCAGCCCAAGGACCCCAATTCAGTTACAGCTTGTTCTTAGACGGTCGCAACGCTTCCACATAAGCAGCTCTGACTAGTCTAGAACCCAGTTTCAGAATTTGGTCCAATAAGACTCTTAGGGTACATGCAGTTATACGTCCCTGACTAGTCTTGGACCCTAGTTTCGAGCTATCAGCTTAGTAGTTCAGTTTAGGTTTTTCAGTGGGAGTAGAACTTAGCACCGAGAGGGTTGGGGTTCCAGCGCACCCAGGTTTCCAAAACTACGTTGCCAGCGTAGGTTGTAGTATTACTTGGCCTGATTGGCCCCAGACTTTTGTGATCACCCAGTTCATGCCTTTATACCCTGGAAAGGTATATTGGGTGCTACCGGTGGGGTGTATACATCAGACTCCACGTCTAGCTCACGTGGTTATATGTCGGTTATAGACTCTCCCACTAGTCAGTCCAGTCCAGTTTAAGAATAGGCAGCTCAGTTCAGTTCTAGTTCTATCAGTTCGGTTCAGTTCAATACAGTATTTCAGATTCAGTATTACAGATTTAGGACATGTCTTTGACCATCAGACAGGGTCATTTTGACTATCTCAGTTACTTCAGATTATTTCAGTTTAAATAATTAGTTGGTCATTTAATGTCACAGTTCAGTCATTTACATCTATCATTATATTAAGATTCCTCCCGCATACTCAGTACATTCAAAGTACTGACGCATACTTTTATGTTGTATCGTTTCAAGATACAGCTGTAGGTTCTCAGACTTAGCACTGTTAGTTGTAGCAGTTCAAATCCTTCACCGCAGCAGTTGAAGTGTGAGTCCTCATCATCCGAGGGCACAATTTCCCTTCTTTTAATCATGTTTTAGTTTCAGTTAGACTTAGAGTTAGTTGGGGGCTTGTCCCAGCAACTCCTCTATTAGATGGCTTTCAAACAGACATGATATTCAGATTAATCAGTATTGCTCAATGGTTTGAACTTTAAGTTATTAGACTTGTCTCTCATTAATATTTTTTTATATTATTTCAAAGTTTCGTTGTGCTTGTTTTACTTTGAATTCTAGTGAATGATAGACCATGGGTTGACTTGGGGTCACTTGTGGTTTCAAGTACCGTGTTACGTCCAGGGTGAAGGCTCAGGGCGTGACAGTAGGCTATGGGTCGATCCCCCTATGCCTCAGAACTATGCGCCAATGTAGGTTTATACTATTATATGACTCGGGATCTCCCTTGTGAGCTTCCCCTTGCCCGAATGGGCCTTCAGCTTGATATCGATATCATGGTAGCGTCCTTAGCCCTGGCAAGATTTTGGACGGCTCTGCCCACTTGAGTGTAATAGTCGAGACCATGTAAGCTCTATTGTGGTATGTCGGTTAGAAGACGAGTCTCCCATTATTCCTCATGATTTCAGATATGCATATTCATTACTTATGAGATTTATGTAAATGGATGTTCTAAAGAAGGTTTGACTCAATGTTCAGCGTTTACTTATAAATGACATAATTTAGCTTTGAGTCAATCGATTCAGTTATGATGTTATGAAGCATGTTATATCATGTTATGAAGAGGTCGTGATTTCAGAAAGAATGCATGCAAGTCCTACCCTTAGTTTTCTGATGTTATGTTTTAATTAATGTATTGTCTTTAAATGATTTTACTTACATTAATGATTTTACTTACCTTGCATACTCAATAAATATCATATACTGACCGCATACTTCCATGTTGTATCATTTCATGATACAGGACCCGACTCTCAACTTCAGCCCTGCTCTTAGTCAGTTTATCGGAGTTAGCGTTGCCTTATTGGTGAGTCCTCATCTTCCGAGGACTAGGCTATCCATCTTTTCTTTATGTATTTCAGCTTCAGCTTGTTGATTTAATTGGGGTCCTATCCCATCAACTCATCATGATTAGAGGTTATTCAGACATATGTATGTCTTCAGCTTCAGATTCTATATTCTGATGTTATATTCAAGTTAGACTTCCGCTATGATTGTATTGATGGTTATTCAGTTCGTGATTGAGCTAGATATATGCTTATACCATGGGTCGACTTGGGGTCTCTCGGGACTCCTTGTCCCGTGTTACGATCCGGGTCTCCATTCGGATCGTGTCAAACAGTATTATTATTATCTTGTTCAATCCATATAGCAGCAACTTCAGATGCAGTAGAAATATTATATACTCATTGGTCTAAGCCTGAATCACATTTAAAAACGATATAGAAATTATCTATGTTTGGAATATCCATAAGCCTTTTAAGGAATATAGTATATGGGTTAGTCTTCAAAATGTCCATTACTATCGACTCATCAATATAATTTGAACACATCATTCTATTAGTTAGTTCATTATAATTATCATAAAAATAAAATTATAAATTTTTAGCATTCCTGTCAGCTGGACATAAATCATCTATAAAGTGATACATGTCACGCCCCACCTTGAGAGG
>JACEIK010011349.1:0-37474 GCA_018107945.1 Datura stramonium
TAGTGTTTTACTCCACTAATATAAGGATGCGTGATGTAAGATCACGTAGGACTTAATGGGTTGTAATTTAAGCTAAGGAACTAGTAAATACTGGGCTAACAAATAATAGCAACTAGCTTGCCTAAGCGCTTTTCAATACATCCCACCTTCATTACGGACATTACTTCTTCCTCCATCCTCTCTTTCTTGAATTTTCTTCTTTGTTTTTGTTCCCATTTCTTTAAGCACACTCGACTTACTAGCAACCAGTATTTATGCATCTTTATTTTTTTCTCATTCATTGATTTTCTTACTCTCTACTACTAATTAATCAATTTCAACAAGTGCACCTTTGACCTTTTTTTTAGCTTTCACAACTTCTGCTTTCCTTCCGTTTTACACCTCTCACTCCTTTACACTTTGGGAAAAATTATTTTTCTTAAGTGCTTAAGAGTTTTGAATCAAATTCATGGCTAATGAAAAAAAAGGGATTAAGCTCGGTTTGTACCTCTCAAAGAATAGGCTAAAGGCTCAATGGGGCTAACTAGGATGTAACATTCAAGGTAGGTATGATAAAGGGGCTTTTGGTTCATTCAAAAGAAATGCCTACATCCTTTCTACAATCCACATCCTTTATTTCGTTTAGCATACACGGGCAAGTTCTAGGCAGTTCACATAAGCATGGAATGTGAAACCTCACCTCACACTCTTGCACTTGATCAACTTAAGACATATTCACAGACTCTTCTATCAGGTTAATTACAAGAATTCACCATTAAGCGATCACGACGAATCGCATTGTTCGGTTCTTAGTCAGTGTGCCTATGGTTGATCTTTAGATCTCTATCCAATTAAAGAATCATGAGACCTTTATTCTACATTTACGTGATATAAGAGCCCCATGCTCAAGCCATAAATAACAAATTCCATAAAACACTAATACGACTTTCGGATATATTTCTATTACAGAACGTAAATCTTCTCTCAATTTTCCCAACTAAGAAAAGATCATATCCTACCAATTCACATCTTTCCAATTAATTTCCTTTTAAGAATAAAAATTGGATTTCTAAGATATACATTAACATTGGCCAAACATTAATGTAGTAAATAAGAGGTAGATGAACCAACCATTATAGTGAAGATAAAAGCTTGAAATGATTAATAGTACATTCCTCTACAATTATCCTCAACCTCAGCGAGACTAGATTAGCCACTCATTTTGTGGATTAAACATCTTCAAACAAGTAGAATACATACAAGCAATTGAAATTAAAGAGAAAAGGAAGAGAATTAACCCTAGTAATTTCGTCCTCTCAACTACACTAACCACGTTCTTGCTCAAAAAATGTCGAGAATGTTTAAAATAAAACCTAAGTTGCTATTTATACTAGTGGGAATTTTTCCTGAATAACAAGCAACAGCACGGAGTGTATCGCGGGCCTTCTCCGTGCCATGGTGCCTCCGCGAACCCCACTGGAACTCGGCTCCCAGCTAAATGCACCTCAGCGTGGCAACATGTATCGCGGAAGCATTGCCTCCCCGTGCCACGGTGCTCGCGCACCTTCCCTAGAACTTGAGGTTCCAAGTAGTCACACTCAACATGACACGGAGTGCATTGTGGAGCACTTCCTCCATGCCACGGAGGTAACGCGCTTCTCCACTGGAATTTGACATAATTCTTCCTCCCGAGGCGGGAATGTCATCATGATGGTAGCGTGATCTTAGGCAGAATTTCATGCCAAGTGATACTCAAATAATTCATTTCTACTTTTTATCTATTGTTATTGTACATTCTCATGTGATTCTTAAGTAAATGTGAATTTTATACCAACACCATGATTAGTGTTGTTTTGTAGGTAGAAGGAATTTTTAGGCTAATCTACAGTTGGTGAAGTGCGGGAGTGGATAAAGCAGAAGTGGAAGTTCCTGAGGGGAAAGTAGGACACAGATTTATCAAATGCATAATCAAGTGCTAGCATCTCCTTTTTAGTATTTGTATAATTGACTTTGGCTATGTCAAGTGTTTTGCTTGCATAATAAATGGAATGAAAAATTTTATTCCTCCGCTGCCCAATACGGCTCCTACAACACGTCCTTGCATCACACATTAATTCAAAATGTTGTTCCCAATCAGGAGAAATATATCTTCTATAAACTGTTTTAGCTCCTCGAATCTTTTACACAATCCCCTTGTAAAACTCGAAATTTACCTCTTTTTCTAGAAACCTGACATATCGGTCTAGAAATTTTGAGAAATTCTTGATGAACCGTCACGCGAACCTTCGTGTCCGGGAAGCTGCAGACACCCTTCATGGCCTTTGGTGGTGGTAGCTTTTCTATCACGTCAATCTTTGCGATCGACTTCCAACCCTTTGCATGACACCTTATGGCCAAGGGCGATACCCTCCTTGACTAAAAAATGACATTTCTCCCAGTTGAGCACAAGGTTTTAGTCTTCACATATTTAACACCCTGTCAAAGATTCTACAAACATGTAGCAAGCAGATTACCAAAAAGCAGGAAAAGTCATCCATAAATACCTTGACAAAATCTTCCACCATATAGAAAGATGGCCATCATGCATCTCTAGAGATCCTAGGGCAAATCTTTTACCATGGGCAAATGGCATTTGCCTTAAAGCATACGTCCCATAAGGACATGTAAAGTGGTCTTCTCCGATCCTCACGTCTTTGTGCTATACGTTATAACCGAATATCCATCAAGAAAACAATAATACTCTTGACCTACCAACTTTGTCCAAAAATCTGATAAATAATGGGATAGGATAATGATCTTTCCTCGTGGCCTTATTGAGCTTCCCATGTCCATGCAAATTAGCCGGCCTGTGTGTGCGTGTGGGAATCGACTCATTCTTTCATTGGTGACCCGGTCATCCCTCCTTTCTTGGAACACCTTTAGGCTGGGCTAACCCATTCAGCATCACGAAATGGAATATACCACACATGCACCAAGCCACTTGATCACTTCCTTTCTAACTACATCCTTCATCAGTTCAACCTCTAGTTGATGTTGCAAGTTTGCTTGGATCCTTCTTTCCATAAAAATCTTGTGTGCAAAAGTGGAATAATTCCTACGTGTCAACATACGCAACCCATTGCTTTCTTCCGCTCTTGAGGACCGCAAAGCATCTTTCACTTGTGCCTACGCCAGTGCAATGGAAATGATTGGCAAGGTGTTATCTTCCCCGAGAAATACATACTTAGAATGTGGAGGCAATGTCTTCAGCAGAATTTGGTGCCTCCTCAATTGATGACTTTAATGGTTCCAAGGACCTCATCAACGGCTCAAGATCTGCTACAGGAAACCATTTTGGCTCGTTCGGCATACGCACCATCTCATATGTGGCACTATCTCCAAGGTGATCGGAGCCCATCAAGGCTCTCTCAATGGGTCTTGTGAGTCAACAATGAAGAGTTGATTCTTAGTTAGCACATTGATTCTTGATAGCTCCTCATAAATGGCGGTAGCTTCATGGACTTGTACATATCAAAAACCTCTACTTTGTCATATTCGCATGGTTAGGCGCGGCCAGCCACAACAATCAAAGCTCGCCCGATTGCCAAGAGGACGTCCCAAAATAAATGGGACTTTCGCATCAGAGCTCTAAATCCAAGATAATAAAATCTACCGGAAAATGAGGGAGCCCGTTTGCACTAGCACATGTCATCCACAATACCATCTGGTTTGGCCAATGAATGGTTAACAGTTACCAAGATCCGCATTAGTTGGTCTAGAGAACTTGACTGACTTCCTTGAATATAGATATCGGCATCAAGTTTATGTTTGCTCCAAAAATCCACATAATCTGCGAGCTCGAATATATTGCCCAATTGGCAATATGAATAGTAAAGCTCCCGGGATCCTTGAGCTTTGTGGCAATGTGTTACGCCATTCGGGAGGTGCACTCGTCGGTAAGCGCCGCGTAGCATATAAAATCAATCTTACTTTTGTTTGCTAAAATATCCTTGATGTACTTGGCATATTTCGGCACTCCCTACAAAACATCAACTAAAGGTAAATTAATATGTACTTGTTTCAACACTTCCATGAATTTCTTGAAGCGACTTCTTCCTTGTGCTTCTTTAATCTACGGCTTGAGGGTGAGTGGTCTTTCTATCTTAGGCGCCTTTTCCTTCCCCTCACATCATCATATTCTCCATCTTTTCAGATTTGGCTGCGGATTGTTGAGGTGGCCTTTTACTAGGTTCCACCTCCTTAAGTTGCATTCCACTCCTTGTTGTAACTGCATTGACCTGTTTGGGATTTGGTCGATCTTGGTAGTCCTCCCAGATTGCAGTGTTTGAGCTCCGGTGGTGTCCAAACTTATACTCAATGCCTTTGTAGCTATGCTGATTTTCGTGTGTTAGCTAATTTCACAATCGACTGCATCGTAGTTAGCTATTATTGTTTTGAAACATATACTCAATGTTGTTGGGTGGAGGAGGTGCAGTATTTTCTCCTCTATGTGAGGCGAAAATTTTGATGCCCCATGATTTCTGCGGCACGATTGAACCACGCCGCCAGTGACTATTACTTTCCCCCAAGAAAAATTCGAGATGATTCCTCCAATTTGAGTTGTAACTATTGCCATATTGTTGATTATTGTTCCTCTGGATGTTCCCAACAATGTTTACCGAATCTGGATTGGCACCAAACCACTCGGTGAGTGTTTCACTACTCCCCACATACTTCACACCATACACGATGAGCTGCATTGACTAGGGCTTTGCTTGATTCAAGCTCATACTTCTGCTTAAGTGGGTGTTGAGTTAATTTTTCAACACGGCTATACGTATGACAATATTTGTAAAACCATCCACCTCAAATACTCCTGTAGCTTTCCTTGTTCCTCCTCGAGTTGAATCCACATTCCATTACGGATTTCCTGTGAAATACGATTAACAAAGTATAAAAGCTCCTCATAAGCTTCTCCAATGCTTGCCCACCTAATGCAGAATCTAACAAGATTTTTGTATGTGGTTCCAAACCTTTAATGAATGTATGCACCAACACATCATTAGGCGGTGATGATGAGGACAATCATAACGTGACTTGAACCTCTCCCAAGCTGATACAAATTCTCACCCTCTCTCTGTTTGAAACTTAGAATGCGACGTCTAAATCTGAGTGCAATCTTCTAGATGGAAAGAATGGTATCAAAAACTTCCTTGAGATCATCCCAAGTAGTGATAGGGTTGAGTGGTTTGGCTTTCAGCCACCTCTTGCTTCCCCCAACAGTGAGCGGAGATAATGTAAGCCTGGATAGTGGATGATACTCGGCGGATGTAAGTGTCACTTCCCAAAAAGTTTTGGAGATGTTGTTGTGGAACTTCATGAGGGAGACTTGTAAATTGCCCGGTGTGCAACAACTACACCATATTACGCTAAGCTCGAACCTCCCTCGGCTGCAGTGTGAATGTTGAGATGTCACATTATTTGCATGTGGGATTGCCCTTCGCGGACGGTCTTGCTTTGTCATCTCTTCGGGCACTAAAGCGCCCTTACAAGCGGTGGATTACCCATTTGCTTGCTCGAGTACTGTCCTTAGCAGCTGCGGCTTCTTCTCTAGAGCTTCCCTTCTTAGGTGATGAAATTTTCTCTCTAGCGCTATAAATGAATCCACCAACTCCTTGTCTCTTGCCAGCGTTCATAAAAATTTAGTACTGCAAGAAGGCTAAGATCAAGTTGTGACCACTTATATTGGTAGAGTAAGCTAACACTTAGAAAATTAATTTACCAATTGCGGAGTCCCCAACAACGGTGCCAAAAACATTCGGACCAAACTACACGCAGAAGTGCACGTGGTCATACAAGTAGTAAAGTGGCTTTATTTCAAGCCAAGTATCGATCCCACGAGGGTGAACTCGGTAGTAGTAGCACAATTTGTTAGTGAACGATATCTCCATGAGAATATAGACAACCAAACAAATAATGTTTTATGAGTTGATATTAAAAAGTTAATAAGAACCTAAGTAAAGATTGTAATTTAAAAGTCTGAACAATAGCAATGCACAAGGCGAGTTAAGGCAAGCATGCGGGGATGTAATTTCTTAATTCAAATCGACCAATCTTCTCTTCGGTTGCTAGTCGAGAGGTGTCGCCTATGATTGGATCTTTAGAGCTCCTATCCAATTAAAAAGAATCATGAGACCTTTATTCTACATTTCTTTGATATAGAACCCATGCCACAGCCATACATAACAAATTCCATAAAACACTAATCTGACTTTCGAATATGTTGTATTACACAGAACGTAAATCTTCTCTCAATTTTCCCAACTAAGAAAAGATCCATATCCTACCAATTCACATCTTTTCAATTAATTTCCTTTTAAGAATCAAAATTAGATTTCTAAGATATACATTAACATTGGCCAAACATTAATGTAGTAAAAATAAGAATTGATAGAGCATTATAGAAGATAAAAGCTAAAAATAGATTAATAATTACATTCCTCTACAATTATCCTCAACCTCGACAAAGAGGTAACAGCCACTCATTTTGTGGATTAAACATCTTCAAAATAAGTAGAATTCATAAAAGCAATTGAAATTAAAGAGAGAAAAAGGAAAATTAGCCCTAGAGATTTCATCCTCTCCAAGCGCACACTAACCACGTTCTTGCTAAAAAATGTAGAATGTTTAAAATAAAACCTAAGTTTGTTATTTACACTGGTGAGAATTTTCCGGAATAACAAGCTTAAGCGTGGAACGGGTGTATCGCCAGTCTTGCCTCCAGTGCCCGCGGTGCCATCGTAGAGGCGCCCAGCTGGAACTCGGCTCCGGGTAAATGCACCTCGACGTGCGACATGTATCCATGGAGCATTGCCTGCATTGCCCACGGTGTTGTGGTGCACCTTCCTTGGAACTTGAGGTTCCAGGTAGTCACACTCAACGACAGCAGCACGGGTGCATCGTGGGCAACGCCTCCCGTGCCATGGAGGTAACGCGCACCTCCATGAAATTTGACATAATTCTTCCTCCCGAGGCGAGAATGCCTCATCGATGGTAGCGTGAAGCAGGCCATTGTGGAGCCCCTATTTTTGCCAACTTCCTTGTCAACTTCCGCCTTCTTGCTTTGGAGTCCATTCCCGCACTTCACCAACTTGTTGATTAGCTTCCAAAAATTCCTTCTACCTACAAAACCACACTATTTCATGTTGGTTATTATAAATTGACATTTACCTAAGAATCACATGAGAATAATGCTGATAACAATAGATAAACAAGTAGAAATAAAGTATTTGAGTATCACTTGGGCATGAAATTTTGCCCAAGATCATCCCTTCATCCTTTGTTGCTCCAGTTTCTAAGGTGGTCTTTCGAGTTCCACCTCCCTAGTTTGCTCCACTCGGGTAGTAATTGCATTCATTTGCCCAGGATTTGGGCCTGTATCACTAGGTAATCCTCCCCTCGGTCTAGTATTTTGGGCTCCGACTAAGCGTCAGACAGATACTCCAATGCCTTTGTAGCTAGCTGGCGATTTTTCATATCAGCTGTCAATTTTTCACGATCGGCTTTGCTGTGCCTTGTTAGCTATTATGGTTTGAGCATATCCTCAATATTGGATTGAGGAGGGGTGCATTATTTCCTTTGAACTGTGGCTGAAAATTTTGATGACCTTGATTTGAGTGCACGCCTAATTTGAACTCTATCCCTATTGACTATTACTCCCCCATTAAAAATTCGGATGATTCCACCAATTTGGGTTGTAACTTGTTTCCATACTGGCACGATTCTTGCTCCTCACGGGCATTTCCAACAAAATATACTTGAATGCAGTTGGCACCACAACACTCAACTAAGTGCTCACTACTTGAGATTCACATGCCTGATGAGCTGCATTGGCCAGGGCTTGTGTTTGACTCAAGCTCATGCTAACCCGAAAATGAGTGTTAAGTTGATTTTGCAAAACAACTATACGTGCGGCGGTGGTAATAAATCCATCCACCTCAAAGACCCTACTTTGACTTTCTTTGCTCCCCTCGAGTTGTATATTTTGCATTCCATTCGAGGATTACCTTGTGAAATACGGTTCCACAAGGTGTCAAGCTCTTCGTAGGTCTTTTCCAATCACATTTATTCTTTGAATCTAACAAAATCTTTGTATGTGGTTCCAAACCTTTAATGAATGTATGCACCATCACATCATTAGGCGGTGATGGTAAGGACAATCCCTTAACTTTGATTTGAACCTCTCCCGAACGATACAATTCTCACCTCTCTCTGTTTGAAGCTTAGAATCTAACTTCTAAAATGGTTGTCTTCACGATGGAAAGAAGATCGTATCAAAAACTTCCTTGCTAGGTAATCCCAAGTAGTAATAGGAATTTGGCGGTTGACCTTCAACCATCTCTTGCTTCCCCCAACAATGAAGCGGTAATAATGTAAGCCTCACATAATGAGATGATACTCAAGTGGGTATATATGTGTCACTTATCTCCAAAGTTTTGGAGATGTTGTTGTGAATCTTCATGAGGGAGACGCATTCCCACATTGGTGTGCAATCATTTGCCACCATATTACATAGATCAAACCTCCCTCACGGGTTTCGGCCTACGAATCTTGGATGTTACATTGTTCGCATGTGGGATTGCCACCTCGCGGGCCGTCTTTCACGCCTCTCTTCGGGCACTAAAAGCGCCACGCCTGGTGGTAGTTTGTTGTTGTTGCTCGAGTTGCATCTTAATAGCGCAACTTCTTTTCTATAGCTTCCCTTTTCTGTAGATGAAATTGTCTCTCCGGTTCTAACAACGGATCCACCAACTCCTTATCCCTTGCTAGCGTTCAGAAATAATTTAGTACTGCAAGAGCAGGATAAGATCAAATCTCGTCCAACACTTGTGTCAAATAATAGACTAACACTAAGAAAATTATATAACCAATTGCCGAGTCCACAGCATGGCGCCAAGTTGTTCACTCCCAACTACACGCAAAATTTTGCATTGTGGTGATAGAAGTAATAAAGTGGCTTTATTTCAAACAGGTATCGAACCCACGGGCGTAATGTGTCGGTAATTTTTCTTCAAGTGTTTAGTATACGCAATTTTATACAAGCAGACAAACAAAACAAATGATGA
The DNA here is from genome assembly GCA_018107945.1 of Datura stramonium. NCBI lineage: Eukaryota > Viridiplantae > Streptophyta > Magnoliopsida > Solanales > Solanaceae > Datura > Datura stramonium. The sequence continues at coordinate 9,084 of JACEIK010011349.1, forward strand.
TTTTTCAAGAGTATTAGTTAATGTATCTTTAAGTAAAGAAGATTGTAAATTATAATGGGAACAATAGCACGAACAAACTAAGGTTAAGGAAAATATGTAGATATGTAATTTAACGATGAAATTTCGAGTCAACTTCTCTTTGGGCATTGGTCGGGAATTATTAACCAATGGATTGGGTCTTTCGATCTCCTCTCCAATTAAAAGTATCATGAGACTTACATCCCACATTTACGTGATGCAAAAACTTCATATTCTAGCAATACACAACAAATTCCATAGATGACCAAATATGATATTACGAGATATATTTCTATTACGAATGTGAATCTTCTCTTAATTTTGTAAGACAACAACATATCCTACCAATTCACATCTATCTAATTAATCTTCCTTTCGAAATAAGCGGACTTAGGTTACATTAACAATGGCCAATCATTAATGTAGTGAAAACAAGAATTAGCAGAACAACCTTTGTAGAAGATAAAGCTGAAATAACATCAATTACATACTACTACAATCATCCTCAACCTCGGTCAAAGGTGAATTGGTACTCATTTATTAGATAAAATCTTCAAGCAAGTATAATCATACAAGCAATTAAAATTGAAGAAAAAGGAAGAAAATTAACCAAGAACTTCTTGACTCAAGCGCGATACACACGTTCTAAGCTTGAAATATGGATATCTTAAATAAAACCTAGGTGTGCTATTTATACAAGTGGAAAACTCCCGGAATAAGCGGCAGCGTGGCACGGAGGTGTCGCGGGCGCTCGGCTCGTGCCACGGCGCCAGCGGACCTTGCCGGAACTTGGGGTCTTCCAGTTATTATCTTCAGCGTGGCACGGAGGTATCGCGGAGCCTTAGCTCAGACACGGAGTACGCGCACACCTTCTTGCGGAGTCCGGGTGACGGCTAAATCCTGCAGTGTCCATGAAGTGAGCGGGCATGAACTCCGTGACCGGTTCCATCGCGCACATTCAACGGTATTCCACCCAAAATCCACTCTAGGCGAGAATGCCTCCGCGATGTGAGTGGCGTGACCTGCGTACAATGTGAGCATCGATTTTATCATTTTCTTGCCAACCTAGTTTTGCTTTGAGTCCATTCCTCCACTTCACCAACTTGTAGATTAGTTCGAGAATTCATTCTAGCTATAAAAACAATAACTAATCATGTTGGTTAGTATAAATCACATTTACATAAAATACATGAATGTAACATAAAATTAGATAAATAAGTCAAAGTCAAAATAAAGTATCACTTGGGCATGCAGATATACCCAGAATCAGGCTCCTCTGTTGGAGGACTCTAGATCTCCAATCCTAGCCTCTTGGCCTCCCTATCTCTTTCCTTCACAATTACTGCTTCCATGTGTTGAGAAAATATCACCAAGCATGGGAAGTCTAGGTCTGGATGTAACATGGCAGTCCTGCACTCTTCCATCAAGCAGTTTGACACTCCATTCATGAACTGCTTACTTGGGCACGGCAGTGCGGCTATCATTTCGGTGCATACTTGGATAATCGAGTAAACTCCGGCCTTACCCACGGAAGTTCACATGTCATTACATTTCAAGTTAATGAACTCTGCCGCCTTTGCCTCCCTCAACTCCCGGGGAAAAAACCTATCCATGAGCAGCTGTCATAAATTCATTCTAACCTACGGGACGCTCGACTTCATTGTCCCTCACGACGATTGCAGTCTAAACAACTCCCTTTAAGCTGGTAGGAGGCTATGTCTTCGCTCTCCTCCCCATCACTCCCCATGACATGAGTGATCTTCTGAATCTCTTCCAAGAAGTCATATGGGTCCTCATCCACCTTTGACCCTAAGAATTCGGGTGGGTTCGTCATGAAGAAAATCTCTTATCCTTACTGCAAGCTTCATTTCCATTATGGGGGACACGAACCATCGCTTCTTTGGTTGCTGGGCGGTCGGAGCTGCGCCAACATATGAATGGTTGTTCAAAACTCGGCATCATTAACATGATCATCGGTTGCTTTGCACAGGCTAATTAATTTTCTTGGCGGCCATTACCATTTCTTCTTTCATTAATAGGAGGTATTATACGAAGGTGCATAAAACATGACTCGGGGGTAGAGCGTTTAGAACTTTTTGTACTCCTTGCAGCTAAGAATCTCATGAAGAAAGGGAACATTCCTAAAAAGTCACAAGTAGCCTCCTGGGTCATAAGTGTGGCGCTTCACACCCATGAAGACTCTACATAACACGACTTCGGACACCCTAGGACACTCTAAACCTTTGCTACGATACAACATTTGTCACTGACCCAGAATTCACACCCTAGTCGTAGCACGGGACAAAGGAACCCCAAAAGGCTCCAAGTCGACCCATGTCATAATCATAGCATAACACTTAATAATAAAAATGATCAACGACATGAATGGCGGAAGCTAATAGCAAGAATCTATTAGAGGACATAGAGCAATTTAATAATATTTATATACAATACTAAACCTTTGTCTAAACAAATTAAAGCCTCTACTAAATGATGAGTTGTTGGGATATGCCCCCGGAATAACTCTAAAGTTTGAAAAGAAATGAAATATGAGGAAAAATAAACATAAATCACGTCCTCGTAGAGGACTCACCACTAACGACTTAGAGAAAGCATATCTAACAATGCGGGCGAGCACGGAACTTGAATCTACATCATGAAATGATAAAGCACAAGAGGCGTGCGGTCGTACTTGGAATATGCGAGCATGCGGGATAACCTAAATAATTAAATAATGAAATACGATAGGGAATTAATCAAATATGTTAGCATAAATTATTCAACAATGTCACTACTCTCTTATGATTCATGCATATGTATACATGAAAATTTCCCTTGGATCTAATTTTATGCAACATCATCGTACTAATGCATAAGGGTCAAATTATGAACATTTAATAAGTGCCAATCTGAATTTAGCATCACATGCGGGCGGATCCTCTCGATAGCAGGGTGATATCCAATACTTTAAGTCTACCATAAACTTGAAATATGAACCATTCGGAAGCTGATTTATGATAATACATCATTAAGGAGCCATCCTCTACTATGGGGGAGTCCCCAAGCCAGGCTAAGGAATCACTAATTGATCAAATACTCAACTAAAAAGGGTTCCAAGCGGCTAGGAAACATTCTCTGCTAATGAGTTTCCAAGCTGACTAGGAAACATTCTCAGCTAATGAGAGTTCCGGCCGACTAGGGAAACATTCTCGGCTAATGAGAATCTCGGCCCGATTAGGGAGACATTCTCTGCTAATGATAGTCCGTTGACTAGGGAAACATTCTCACTAATTAGAATATGTTGACTAGCGCTAATCTAAATTGCAACAGCTAATAAGAGACCAGGGGACATTAAATGATTTTCATCATACAACATTCTTTCCCGTGGGATTGGGGCTACTTTAATAACAACAAGCCCAACGGTTGCAATATCATTGTCATGCTTAATCATCATAATTCTTCCCGTCATGAAATCAAGTCAACAATTGCTTCAAGCTTCTTACATTACAGATCATTCAATAGGTTCACATTATGCATTATACTTTCACAATATCATAGATTCCAAATTAATCTCATTAATCATGTAGCACGGCGTCATGCGATCATGGTTTATAGGTCGAATTCATACTTTATCAATGATACATGGCTACCTTTACTTAGCTTTACGAGACAACTCGGCACATTCAACTCATACCTCGTCATTTTACGACATAGATCATGAGAGGAACATACGCTCTCATTTTAGTAGACCCATTTCATAAGTTACTCCCGTTTCATGAGAAAGATTCAATAATTAGGCCATTTTCATAAATTCACCTCTTACTCAATCAATTTAATCGAAAACATAGTGAAAACACAAATTTTCCTTTCAATTGTTCAATGATAACTCCAAACCCATCTCAACATATTCATCAATGTCATAATCGGGTTATTAGGGATGATCTCTGAGATTACATAATTTAGACATATATATGAATTACTATGATGATCAAGTGAACAATAAACAAGTCCCACTCATTATTCAAGCCATTTTTGTAGAACATGCTACACTCTTTGTATTCCTACTTATAATCCACAATTCTAGGCGACCCGTTAATTATATCCCAAATAATTTATTAATCAGCATTACTTATTGACATTTATGAAGAATATAAAATAAATTTACCCATAACGCAAAACCCTAAATCATTCTTTTCTAGATTTGTTAAAATTGGATTTTTAATAAAATATTTTGGGGTACAAGGATGGAAGAATATCACGTTGAAGACATAAGCTGGTAGAAGAAATTTCACTCGAAATTGCACCTTGGGCTTTGGAGGAAAAACCTTGGGAACCTAGATATTGGGAGGAGAAGAAGAAGAGTTGAGAGAATGAGGGTTTAGGCATGAAAAACCCTTAAAAACGTGCCAAACAATATACAAAAGCGATGTAGTTTAAAGTTAAAGGTATAGGAGTTTAAAAAAAAATGCCCCTGGAGAAAATTGGAAAAACTTCTCGAGAGCGGAGTCACGACTCATGTAACGAGTCATCGTCACTTCAAACGACTTCTCGTCTTGCCCGTTAAGTACTTGGATAAATTACATAGATTGACATCCTTCCACCTTGACCAACATAAAGAGTCATTACTTGCCCGATGACTCTTTAGACTCATAATCAAGTACAGCTGGAATTTTCTTCAAGGCCATAGCTTCTCCATCTAACACGACTTAAATGACAGTCGTTGCCACCTAAAGGCTCATCATCCTTCCGTCATCCACACTGCTTAAGACTTAACCGGGGAGTCAATCTCCATAGCGACCAACATAGCAGTCGTTACTAGTAGCCAAAAATGGCGTAGTTTAGGGATTAAAAAGGTGAAAAGTTACAAAAAGCCTTGGGAGAAAGTGGAAAACTTCCCGATAGGACCAATGGGTCATACAACGAGTCATTGGTTGACAGAGACTCATAGGGACCGGTAGTACGACCTGGACTAAAACCTAGGGCTGGCGGAACACGTGGGGCGGGGACCACACTCATTGGAAGAACCAATGGGTTGTTGGTACCTCTGTTGTCACTAGAGGAAAAAGCGAGAAACCAAACAAGAAGCAACTGTGACTTCGTTGGTAGGGCAATGGGTCATTGTATGTTCGTCATTTCCTTTAGGAAAATTTTTAGGATCCCTAAACATGTTTCACGGATGGAAACTAACAACTCATTGTGCATTAAAATGGGTCATCGTTGCCTCTTCGTTGCTACTAGAAGGAAAGTTTCAACATTCTCTAGGCTTCAATAGCAGTCACCTCACGAGGTTATTACTTCAAATAATGACTCTGGGTTCCTTGAGAGGGGGCAAATTGATCTCGGCGGGAATACAATGATTGATGGGATGACTGGTTGCTCCTCCCTGGGCCATTCCATGTCAGTTGGTTTTGAAGAATCATAGCGGGGTTGACCACAACCGGACAATGGTTGTTGGAGCTAACAATGACTCATTTTCTTGTCGTTAAGGCAAAATTTTGGTTTAATCTGTTGAGTTTGAGTTTGGTCAAGGAAAGTTTGGGGTGTTACACATTTATAAGGTTTCAAGTTTTTTCTTTCCTAATGATGACTATTTTTTTCTTAAGATGGTCATCATCCATCCATCATCGGGAAAAATCATGAACATGACTCAAAAAAATCCTGACCCTCTAAATCGGTTCTCAAGGACTATCCAGTCGAAAAGTGTAGAAAATAAAACTAGGGAATCCAAATAAAAACAAAATCAAAAACATCATAAGTATACTACAAGATAGCGGGAATAAGTCATTCATATGAAAATAATTCTAGGCCCACCATGAACAAATATAGCAATCAAGGAATACATGGTATTAGAAAGTTTACTTCTCGCACCCCATGAGTTAATTAGTAGCATTATCATTAGATTGCTAAAACAATGCATAAGTAAAATAGGTGAAAGAAAGAACTCCTTGGGCCTATTAATCATCTGTGGGGTGTTCTCACTTTTCTACTGCCCGACACGGTGCGTCGCATACTTTATTGTGGCCTAGGAACACCGCATCGCGCCTCTCTCTATTGAGATTTTCTTGCGTGGTAAATAGATCCATGTGGGGTTAAGTGACATGATTCTAAAAACTATGCCTGCACGATACCTACGAATCCGTTATGTACTTGTGACTTGTTTCCTACACACTTGAGCAAACAAAAATAAAAACCTAAGTTATCTTGAGTTACCTCCCAAGTAGTGCTTGATTTAACATTGAAGCACAACATGGATCCCTTGATTACTAAGACTTCATCATGAGTGTATCTCCTCTAGAACTTTTACTATATCCACATGGACACGGTAGAGGTGATCACGCCCATAGTAGGCTGCAATGAAGTATAAGCGGTTGTTGTTAAATATAGTAACCCAAATAGGTTGGGGTGAATAGGAAAGAAATAGTATGTTAATATTGAATGATAACCCAGTAATTAATCTTTTGGAAGGGGGTTGCCAATAAAAAACAAAAGAGTAGTCCCAAGCAATGCTTAAGTTGTTACCGTCAATGAGACAAACTGGATTTGTTTATAATTTTAATGTATTAGACTTATTTTATTATTGATCTTTCTGGTGAATTTTGTGTGAAAATGTGATTTAAGTTCATTTAACGTCTCTCAACCTACATAGATAATTTTCACCTAAATCTTCTCAAACTTTAGGTGTGTATATTTTTCCCTCACCATAACTCTTTGATTGACTATCCTTGGTTAGAGCTCAAGTTAATTAGTTGAGGGTTTGTAGCCTTCCCAATTTCCATTGCTTTCATTATTTTTCTAATATCATAACATTAGTGTTTCATTGTGAAAGTTATTGTAAATATGTCTCAAGGTATAATCATTTAAATTCTAGTGGATTCTTTTGGTTTTCTAAGTAGAGCTAAAATTTATAGTTCACCTACTCCTTAACCTTTATCCTTTTGTTTCATATTAACTCTCAAGCCTGGTATAATTTTATGTACCTAAGGCTAACAAGTCAGAATGGTCTTTGTAGATACAAAAGCATAGTTACAACATAATAAGAGATGTTGACATTTATTGGACACACAATAATCCATTCCTCTTGATTGCTGCGAGATTCTAGGAGTGACTCTTTATGAATGATGAGATTAGAGGAGGAGTTTGAACTGACTTTCCAACATTTAGATAAACTCTAATTAGATCAAAAATAATAGAAAAAGGCAATGGTATCTGGAAAAGCTATTAAAGGAAGGTTATCCTTTAGAATTACTTAAATAACCTCTTTTGAAATCCCAAAACATATGGGTTTAGGTGATTTAAACATGAATTTCCCTAAAAACCCTTGAATCATATTTGGAAACTTTGTCTAGAGTCGGTTACAACGACCCTCACGAGTCGTCATCTATTTTTAATGAATAGGGAGATCTATTCATTATTTGGGGTAGTTTCTATTTTACGAGCCTTCTCCTGATGGCTCTTAGTATGAGTCATTACATGGTACGGCTGAGACGTTACTTTACTCGTGGTCACTAAACCCGGATAACCTAGTTTTAGTTCATCCTTACCATGACTTGACACAATAATTAGTCACTTTCCTGTAGTCACATCCGACTCGTGTGATCGTGACCCTAAATTTCCTAGCCCGCACCATGGATCATGTTATGACTCATGGATCCTTTACTTGAGTCTTACATGACTTGTTATGGATTCTTGACATAGTTTTTGTTGGCTTTTATTTAAGTCTAGGATAAAATCTTGGGTTCTTTTGAGGGTTTTTACCCAAAATCCTATGCTCCAGTTTTTAAAATATGATTATGAACACCTATGTATGTTTTGGGAGTAGTATTTAACACCGAGTGAATGTAGGTTCATATAACCCAAGTCCTATAACAATGCGCCACGAGTAGTTAAAGGGAGTCCTCGCCGGAGTTGAGAATGGCTCTCTTGCTCGAATGGGATTATGAGTGAATTCATGCCTTAATTGTTCTTACCCTTGGTAGAGCATGAACCACCTCCCCACCGAGGGTTAAATGTTGGGCTCCATGAGGCTCACTTGGGTATGTCGGTTATGAGAATCTCCCACTTTCATGTTTAATATGCATTATCTTACATTATCTTGTACATGGCCCATTAATCAGTATATGAACTTATTTTATGAATTCAAACATACTCAAGCGTATGTTTATGCTTTAAAAGCATGGGTCATTACAGGTTCAATTTATGACAAAAGCTTAATGTTTTACTACTATGGCATGATTATGATTTTCAGCACGATGTCCTTATCCTTATGTTTTATTTATTTCACGTAATTAGTACATTCAAAGTAATAACCACAAATCTTGTGCTATATCATCTCATGATATAGGTCAGAGTCGGTATCAACCACGCTATAGCCACATTTGTTTTTGCTTATCTTTGAGTTGGTAGAATCCTCATCATCAGAGACGAGCTTTATTCCATGTTTTTCCTTACATTCTGATTCGGCTTATGTAGAGCTAGTTGGAACCCATTCACATAACTCATCGGTTGTTAGAGCCTTTCGAACTTGAGATATGTTTAGATGTTTATGTTGGCTGATGTGCTATGGGTTTTAGATCACTTTTCGGCGCTTAAAACTAAGAAAATATGCATGGTCTTAAAATTGTTTTTATACAAATGTGATGCACTTTTGCTTTGTTTTTAGGGAAAATAATTTGTTGGAGTTGAAACGCACGTGAAAGAAGGAAAAAGAGTGAAAAGCGTGGGCCAAGTCTCGGACTTCGGTATGAGCCGTACCTTGGTGGTACAAGTTATCTTGTGAGTCGTGATAAATTTTAGAAGATATGTACAAGGTGCGCGGCCGGTTACGACTCTTGGTATGATCTAATTACTATAAGTTTCAGGAAAACTTCAGAAGGATGCACTTGGATTTGTCTCCTAATATGGTGGTAACCACGATGTTTTGTGATGCCTACCTACTGACCCCTACCAAGGAGTGAGTGGTGAAGTTCGAAAGATTGTTGAAGGAATATCTCGAGGTACAAAGGCAACGAGTCATAGGAGCAAAGTACGAGCCATACCAAGACACTTGTGAAAATATTCGGAAGGATGCGAGATATCTCAGGTTCGAACCACAACAAGAATGTACGATTTGTAGGAGTATTGTACGAAGTCGTACCAAGTCCCAACACTTATTCAAATTTAGAGGTGCCGGGCATTGTGCGAGTGACCTTCTACGACTCGTATTATCCAAGTTACAAGTCGTACGAGAGAGGCTCTTGACGATAGAAATTAGTTTCCCTTTGTTAATTTAGGAAGAATTTTCTAATTATTTGTATAAATACTTTTCTAGGTTATATTTGTTAGAGGATGACTTTAGGGATGACTTTAGAGACTACATTCTTGGAGAAGAGTTTGACTATTTGGAGTTTCTTCATGTGTTTTCAAATATTGTGGAACTAATTTCCCTTGTTCTTATTTGAATATTGCAATAACCAAGTGGGTTTATTTCAATATTCATTGTAAGTTCATAGTATGTTTTCTTTAATGAATGCTAATTTTTTCTTACAATCATGAGAGGCACAAAATTTTTCATAACAAGGGTTCTAGGAACAAACTAGGGTTTTGCATATAATGATTCTAAACCAATACGCATGCTTGTGTTGTCTTCTCTTCAATCTCAAATGTTTCTTAATGGAGCTGTGTTAGGACTTTCCCTGAAATGTTAAAAAATAAAAAGAAAAGAAAAAGAGGTGAGAAAGATGAGAAAAATACACCGCGACCATAAATGGCAGTTGAATGGTGAAAAGGGAAGAAAAAGCTAAAAAGATAAAAAGGGTAGAAGTGAAAGTGAAGCCCACGATTATTCTAGTACCAGGAGGGCTAGTCACTAATATCCATATCTACCATCTCCATCTGAAGCCGTCTCTCAACCAGAAGTCTCATGTGTCTGGCTAATTATAAGCGAGTGCAGAAAATAAAAGCTATGGTATCGAATGTAGTATAGAAACCTCTTTGTGAGTGAGAGTCTGTTGGTTGTCTGCTCATATATATGTTGTGGTGTGAAAGAGAGATTTTGGAATTTTATATCACATGAGGCATATGGGCTTTTATGTTATACTCAGATAGTGTACATGTGGGTAAGATGTGTGATATCTGAATCTCCATATAGTTAGATAATAACTCTTGTCCACCAACGCAAAGCTCGGAGTTGCAGTTGCATTTTAAGTAAATAGTGTGGAAAATAAAGTAAGCAATATCGATAATATTAATAACAGAATTTTGTTGTGTTGAATTTAGGTCTTATTTATTTTATTTTTCTAGTTAAGTACATTTATCATTTTGTTTGTTTGCGAGGACATGCAAAAGTCTTAAGTTAAATGTGTTGATGTGTTATGAATTTACAACACTTTCGATGCATAAAACTAGAAAATAATATGCATGGTCTTAGGTGTGTTTAGCAGGATATGATGCACTTTTGTTTTATTTTAAGGGAATAAGGTGTTGGAGTTGAAATCTGTGAAAGAAGGAAAAAAGAGTGCAAAATTTGTGGGCAAAGTACAAACTTCGGTGCAGTCGTACCTTTGTGGTACTAGACGTACTGTGAGTCATGATAAATTTAAGAAGATATGTACAAGGTACTAGCCAGATTACTACTTTTGGTATAGGCCATATCATCCTGGTATGAGCCATGCGCGAGTCATGGAAAACATCGGAAGGATGCACTTAGTTTTCTCTGATACGAATTGCCTTCGATCCTTGATTACTACCTCGACCCATACCAAGAATTTGTGGTGATGTTGAGAAAGATTGTTGAAAGCCGGATCCCAAGGTACGAAAGGCAACCACGAGTTGTAGGAGCAAGCTACGGCGGTACCAAGACACTTGTGAAATATTCAAGGATGCACGATATCTCAAGTTCAGAGCCACAATAGGAATATAAGACCCTTGGGAGCATTATAAGAGAGTCATACCAACTCCCAGCAGGTTAGCCAAATTCGAAACGCCAAAGTTTTGCGGTGAAGTTCGACTCGATGATCAAGTCTGAGAGTCGTAAGAAGGCGATGTGGTGTCGGTTTCCTCGGTTAATTTGGAAAGGTTTTTAATTATTTTATAGATACTTTCTAGATTATTTTTGTTATAGGAAGACATTAGGAATGACTTTAGAGACGACTTTCTTGGAGAAGAGTTCGACTATTTGGAGTTTCTTGCTGAGTTTAAAATTCTTGGAATTAATTTCCATTGTTCTTAAATTGTTCTTAGTTTAATATTGCAATAACCAAGTAGGTTTTATTTTAATCGTCATTGTAAATTCTTAATAATTTTCCCTAATTAAACTAATTCTTTTCTTACAGCAATGAGAGGCTAAAACCTCACAGTGGATTGTAGGAACAATGGTGAATTAACAAACTAAAGTTTGCATATAGTGATTCTAAACTAATACGCATGCTTGTATTGTCTTCTCTTCAATCTTAAACATTTCTTAACGAAGTACAATGTTAGGACTTTCCTGAATTCTCTACTAGCTTGAACCTAGAGAGGTAGGGTGGAAAAGGAAAACGATAAATCCTTGAATTTTATGATTCATTGTATAACTTGAGTTGTATTCGCATGATAGTTAATTTGGAATAAATTGATAATAGTTAAAGTGAAATCACTCATGAGAATTAGTTTCCATCGAGGTGAATTGACCTTTCCCTTATTTCAATCGGAGAATCTAACGGAGACATTCTTGTGGATATTCGACTGTCAGGTGATTGAGTATATTCATACAATAGGGTGAACGGTCATTTGGATGAACTTATGTTATCAGTTCTACAAGTTAAGTATTAGGATAGATCACGGTCGCGAATCCAGATGTAGTTATGAATCCCCAAGGAACACTTCCCTAGTTAATTCCATCAACTTGATAACAACTTAAATCTTCAATGTTGTCACGTGTTTACTTCTTTAAAAAACCCCTATTAGAAGATAATTGAATTAAAAGTCTAAAATGCTCGCACCTTCTATATCTTGACCATATTCCACGTGGGATCGACCCCACTTTTGTTGGATTCTTTATTAACAACATACGCGTCATACTTTTCCATGGGTATGATTTTAGTGTTATCATTGGGCTGATCACGCATAAATTACACCTTTGCAATAAAATACAAGTGATTGTTGTCAAATATAGTCACCCAACTAGGTTTGGGTCGATCACGAGAGTGAAATAATATGTTAATGATGAATAAATCAGCTGGTAGTCAATATTTAGGAAGGGGTAGCTAATAAAAGAAGAGTAATTTTAAAAAATGATTAAGTTGTAATAAAATTAATTAGACAAAGCTAGGATTGAGTTCCACCGTAATTTCATAACATTGCTTAGCCTTATTTTGTTAATGATCTATCCTGGTGAATTTTATGCATGAATGATGATTAACTTAATCTAACGTTTCTCGACCTACATAGATGAATTTCACCTAAATCCTCTCGGACTTTAGGTGTGTATATCCCTTCCCTCTCCTTAGAGTTTGAGATTAATTATTCTCAATTAGAGCTCAATTTAATTAAATGAGGGTTGGTTTTCCTAACTTTAACCTCTTTGGTCAAAAGAGTTGATGATACAAGCACGTTCCATTGTTTGCAACCTCTAAAAATCATTAAAATGAAGAGAATAACAATACACTCAATTCACCATTCAAGAATCACTATTTTATATTGCCTACTTTCATTAATTCATCATGGTTCCTACAACCCTAGCTTCATGAGATTTAGTCGCTCATGTTTGAGAAAACAATAACATGAAATTTATAAGAAATCATAATGAAATATTTATAATAATATAAAATTATTTGAAAAATCTCCAAAGCTAATTAGAATAGCAAGAACTTAATGAATTATACAATAATAAGACTTAACAAAAGCCTTCCACAACTTTGAATAATTTCTAACAAGATTCAATTCTCACTGTAACAATAGGGGATACCGGATCGAGACACGAGATCTAGAGCCACGAATAGCTCCAAGCTAACCCATAGCATAAGTATAGAAACTTAAGAGCATAAACTAAAATGGAATAAAGCATGGACACGACATAAATGTAAATTTGTGATGCATATAAACATAAAATGTAATAATAACCAACATCCAATGAGAACATCGCCATATCATCTGAAAAGCCTCCTAGAACATCTATGGGTTGATGGGACAATGCCCCAACTAACCCTTTATGTTTAGGCGAAGACGTGGTAAAAATATAAAGCGAGATAACGTCACAGGAGAATGAGGACTCACCCAAGAGAAAAAATTTGGGCCAACGGAGACGGTCTATCGGCGGACTTCGCGCATCACCTAATGTATATCATGAGATGATATAACATAGAGTATGTGGTCTGTACTTTAAATTTATAGAGTATGAAGGTAGGCAAAACATGCTAATAAAATGATATTTTGCAATCATGAGTATAAATCAAGAAATTTCATGAGAGTAAGAATTTCATGCTAAAAGCTATAAATTTGACGTATACATATTCATAAGTTATTTATCGTAATCTGGAAATAATGACCCAAGGTTTAGAAATAGAAATCAAATGACTTGTCATAGCTGAAGAACTATAGCGAAACTTCGTAAGGCAGTCAATGGGTCAAATATGCTATACAACATAATAGTAGTCGTCAACATCAATAAACTGAAATCATGAGGAATATTGGGAGACTCGTTAAGCTGAAAACCATCATGTATGAGGCATGATTATCACACTTCTTGTCCATGTAGATGAGAAGCATCCTACTTGCCGGGCGAAAGGACTAATGGGGTATGATATCACGGGTGTGCCCTCGGGCGGAAAGCACTCTCTTGAGCTTCAATAAGAGACTATATCATCGTTGGCGCGTAGTAGAGACCGGGGTCCATGGAATTCTTGGCCTGTCGGTGCTAGAAGCTACTTGCAAAACATGCATATTACTCAAATAGTCATATTCTAAAAACATAGCTTAAATTTGAATAGTTGGGAGTCTGACTCCAAATATCACATTAAAACTAATCTTTTAAGCCTTGGATAAACTTATTATAAACATACATAACTTGCATGGGCTTGCCCAAATCATGAAATCATACATACTTGAAATGAGCTTTGTAATTCAAATTCATGAAATCATAGGTTAAGAATTCATAAACAATCATGCATACTAGATATCCATCATACTTGATTATAGACTCATAAACTGAATTTCATAAACCATGCATAATACGACATAATTCTCATAAACTTGTGTCATGACCTGAGCATAGGCTCGGATTGAGACACGGGACAAAGAACCTCGAGAGGCTCCATGTCGACCCATGGCATGAACATGACATCTAAACTCCCGTCTGTAAATGCGAATTCTAACATATAACTGTCGAAGTCTAAAAATATGACAACGTCGAATAACTGAATACATAGCACAATGCGAAACTGAATACATACTATTTAAAATGTAGCTTTGTACTATTAAAGAGTTAATGGGACATGACTACAGCGACTCACTAAATTATAAAAGCTGAAAATACTAAAAATACAGGCGAAAGAAGGGCCTTCGAAGATGAGGTCTCGCCAACTCTTGTTTGGAAAGTGTTAACACTAAAGATGGCTAACGGAGGGCGGAACCTTAATATCTCGACTGTATCATGAAATGATACATCATGGTCACAGCAGTCGATGCATTGGAATGTATTGAGTATGCAAGGTAAGTAAAGCTGTTAAGTAAGTAAATTGAGAGATCATGCATATCATAGGCATTTCATCATTAGAGTACGAGAGTAGGGCTTGCATGTTATTATTTGAAAACGTGACTTAAACGTAGCGAATCGAAAGACCCAAGGCGAAAAGCGATAAGTATAAGTAAAAACTGAACCTTTGGGTCAAACCTTCTAAAATACTAATATCATAAGCTGATGAACATGCTTAACTTGAAATCATGAGGAACCATGGGGGACTCTTCATGTAACCTATATTACCACAATAGAGTTTACCTGTTCCCAACTATTACATTCAAGTGGGCTGAGCCGTCTAAAGCCTCGCGGGGCTAAGGACTCTACCACGATATCAATATCAAGGTTTGAAGGCCCCTCGGGGAGACGGGAGCTCTGGGGAGGTCCAAATAATCGAACATACCTACATTGTACGTGGTTCTAAGGCATATGGTTGATTGACCCTTAGCCTACTCGATGCAAGACACTACTCCCAAGAACATGTATATGCTCTCTTTCGTTTTCAAGAAGTTGAACCATCTTCTAGTAATTGAATCTTGCATTCTGTCTGAATTCATAACATGAGGAGCCTTGGGCTCAAACCATACCACACAAGCTATAGTAGTGGGACTCTAGACTCAAAAATCCATGTGGTAGCAAAATACATGATGTTTAGATATATCATGAAACCTGCTTGATCATATGGGCTTGCCCAATACTTAAACATGCTTGACAGAGACTTGATCATTTGGAAACATGAACATGGACATGGGTAATTTGAAATCATACTTTCTTCATAATCGTCTCATCATGCTTGAATACATATATCATAATCTTAACTTTCATGAATTTCCATGGGTGGGCATCATAATTTGTAAAAACTTGAAAACGTAATTTGTAATTGAAAACAATGTAAAACTTGAGCATGAATCATAATTCAACATTATAAACATGTATAGATCATACCCATGATTGATACTCCCAGAGAATTAACATGTTGGGTTAAAATCCATATATTTCTCAACTAGAATTTCATGAAATTGAAAGAGGGATTTGGCATGGGTGTGGATACACCCACGTTTCATAACTAACATTCTGGGGAGAATACATACAACCCTCTTGAATGACCAAAGGAATTTGGGGTAGAACTTGATAAATCTAAGCTTGATCACCCTTAGAACCACTAGGCTAGCATGCATGAAGAGGAATAGGCCTTGATGGAAACAAACCCTTTAAAACACACTTAACTAAGATTAAAATGATGTATTTTGGGCCTTAGGAACTTAGGAATTGCGAAAAATATAAATAAATTGGCAAAAAAAACTCTTGCCCGAGTCCCAATGAGGAAGCTGGATGACTCATGGCGAGGATGGCGAGGTCATCACGCCATCGTCTACAACGGAATTCCACCTCTGCGGAGTCACTGCGAGGGACAACGAAACCCGTGGAGTACCCTATGACTCATGGTGACTAGTTGTTGGGGAAGCTGCCAACTTCTCAACACCCCAAATTAAAATCGACCATGGCCCACTTGACGACTCGTGGTGATGGCAAGGCACGGCGGTGGTCTCGCCACGTGGTCAACCTCAAACAAAATTCCAACTAATTCCACCCTCACTCCCCACGGGTCATAATGACTTGTGGTTCACCTCACCAGTCCTTTGGATAACTCGTCTTGTGACACGAGGCGGCGTCTATTTCCTCTGTTTCCAACCCTCGGGTTTGATCTTAGGGCTTTTGGTGTATTACAATATCTCCCCTTAGAATATTCATCCTCGAATGTGGGTAAACATACGAGAAAGTTGAAATACGACTTCCATATCAAATCTTTGAACATTTAGAGTGAAAACTAACGGAGTGGTATATAGGATTGAACTACATGACTAAACTTAATTCATGAATCACACACACATACATTGACATGAAGCGGGGACATGATCTGAACATGAGCGAATAGAGTAGGAAGGAAATTGATATCTCAGTGGCCAGTAGGGAGGGAATAGATGATGGTATTTAGCCATCATATACGCTGACCTCCACGTAGCTCCTCAGCACCTCTTGGATTCTCCACCCCCTAAACTGCTTCCTTGTTTCATAGCTTTCGGACCTGATCCGGTATTTCTCACGAGAGCCTCCTCAAATTGAGGTTATCCTTCACACCTACACTATCCATTGGAACAACCAAAGCCAGGTCACCCAAGCACTTCTTGAGCGATACATGAGAAATGCTAGGTGAGCCAGAAGCCAATTCTAAAGAAAACTCAAACTCACTTACACTACTTTGCCCACTGTCACACAATTGATGCGGACGGCATACTTGGGGGCTGAGTTTCCATTTGTTTGAACCTCAACACTCCCTTTATAGGAGATACCTTTAGAAACACCCTAATAATCGGCTTCAAATTTTTGTTCTCTCCTCACCATCTGCATTGGACTTTTGACGACTCTTACCTATTTTCAACCTTTCCCCTATAAAATTTGAACTTTCTAATAAGCGATGGAACGAGAATATGGTCCTATCGAGAGTAGACTCACGGAGCTTGAACCAACAAATAGGTGATCTACAAGTACGCCACACTTAAATAGCCTCAAACGAGGCCATGCGAGATATTTGGAATGGTAGTTATTGTTATATGCAATCTCAATGAGAGGGTAGTAATAATCCCAACTACCTTTGAAATCAATTACACACCTATAACATATCCTCTAGAGTCACGAATGGTCCTTTCGGCCTTACCATCTCTCTGCCGGGTGAAATGTTGTGCTAGCTTATCCACGAGTACCATGTTCCTTACGTAGCGACCTTTAAAATTTTGAGGTAAATTGAGCACCTCTATTTAATATGATGGACAAGGGCACTCCATGCAACCAAACTAACTCCCAAATGTACAATTTAGCATATTGAAGAAATCCTCTATTGAGTCGATTATTTTTACTAGAAATAAGCTGCTTTAGTCAACTTTGTCTACGACCACCAAAATAGAGTCATATTGTGTCGACAAGTGCGAGAAAACACATAATGAAGTCCATATTGATTTCCTCAAGTTTAAAGTAGGGATACTAATTTCTTGAAGCACACCTCTAGATCTTTTATGCTCCACCTTTACTGTTGACAATTTTTCACTTAGCCACAAACCTGCTATATCCTTCTTCATGCCATTCACTAATAGACTTCTCGTAGGTCATAGTACATCTTGGTGGCGCCTGGATGAATAGAATATCTGGAACCAATGAGCCTCGTGCAACATCCGCTCCCTCGAGGTCGTCACACCTAGGTACACACAAATGACCTTGATATCATATCCCACCATTTCCCCCTTGGTAGAAGACCTCCACCTTTTGATTTTGAGCAGGCTTTCTTCAAATTTGCAAAATTTGATCCTCGTCTTGTCTATTGACCTCGGTAAATAAAGATGCTTGATCCATTCTGAATAATAACTCCACAATCTATCGGGTCAACAAGGCAATCCCAACCGTGCAGGCGTGCGCATCCTTCACTAACTCTTTCCTCTACTCATCTACATGGGATACACACTCCATAGAGATCTTGCTAAGAGGGTCTTCCACCACATTTTCCTTACCTATGAAATAGGACACTCATATCATAATCTTTAAGGAGCTCTAACCACCTCCTCTAACGACTATTTTAGATCATTTTGGGTAAACACGTACGTAGGCTTTTGTGAGGTGCAGCTAAACACAGCCCACATGGACCCGTCTGAGAGGGATTTCTCCAAAAATCACTGAGCAAATACTACCACCGCCAACTCGAGGTCGTAAGTCGGATAGTTCTTCATGGATTTTCATTTGCCCTAGAAGCATAGGCTATAATTTTACCGTGTTGAATGAGCACACAACCAAGGTAGATCCTTAAAGTGTGTCACAAATACCACAAACCCATCGGTACCCTTAGGTAGGATCAACAACGGTGTTGGTGAGTTAGTCATAACTCTTCGGAGTTCTTCTCATAGGCCTCCAACCATTGAAACTTTTTTTTTGGGTCAACTTAGTCAACGGTGCTGCAATGGATGGCTCCCTTCAACAAACCTACGGTAATGTAGTCTATCTGAAGAAACTCGACATCAGAAGAGTTGACTTAGTCTAGGCTAATTCTTCTTAGCTATCTTTTGAGAGTCCGCTTGTACACCCTCGCGACACCATAAAACCCAAAGTTCCCACCAAGTTTAACCAAAACTCACATTTGCTGAACTTAGCATACAATTGGCAATCCTTAATAGTCTGTAGCACCACCCTCGAATGGTAGTATGCTCCTCCTCTCTCAGAGTATATGAGAATATCATCTATCAACACAATCACGAACATATCCAAATATGGATTGAACACCCTGCTCATCAATGGCGAGGAGCATTCCCGCATAGTCAAAAAGACATTATTACAAATTCATAGTGACCACCCTGAGTTAAGAGGCTATCTTGAATGTCACTCTCTAAATTCTTGAGCTAATGGTAGTATACGTATCTAAGATTGTCTTTGAGAAATACTTAGCAACTGAAAATTTGGTCAAACAAATCATCGATCTTGGGAGGGATACCTGTTCTTGTTTATGACATTGTTCGGTTGCTAATAGTTAATGCACATCAGAAGGGAAAGAGCATTGGTGCACCCCGTAGGATCTGCTGGAGTACGATGAAACCACTTGTCTAGAAGGTCCTTCAAGCGCTCCTTCTTCTTTGACTCGGATGGATAAATTCTATAAGGAGGAACAAATATAGGTTGTGTATTAGAAGAAGGGCAATACCAAAATTGATCTCCTGCTCGAGGAGGAATTTGATAAATCATCGGAAATACTTTTGGATTTTCACACTACGAAGCGGAGTGGTTAGTCGAGGTCTTGGATTGTTACACCAGTAAGTTCTTCACACTTAGTTGGCCTATTCGCATGTTGGTTAGGAGTTTTAGAATGCCATACGTGCGAGAAAAGGGCCCAGGGAGGGGGCCGGACAAGTGCCAAGTCGAGAGCGTCGCAAGGAAAATGCGACTTATAAATCGCATTCGACAAATGCGACTTATAAATCGCATTCGAAAATGCGAATTAAAGGCCCCAAGTATATAAGGCTCCCTCTTCCTTTTTAAATCATTTTCCCTTATATAATTTCCAATAAACAAATAGAAACAGAGGGGAGAGAAGGGTTTGATTAAATTTCCTTTCGTTTACACCATCAAACACGGTTCAAACTCGAATTAATTTCGGGTAGCGAAGTATAAGGATGCCGGGAGCATTCCCGCGGAGTTAGTTTCGCAAAATTCAGCCGGCGAATCATCGTCATGCCGAGCTAAGGTAAGTGGAATTTCTCAAACTAGTTTTAATGCTCTCCCAACATTAAGAGTGAGTATTTCTCCATTATAGACCCCCGAGAAATAAGCTGAGTTTTTGGTCATTCTTCGATAAGTCGAAGAATGGCGTGGAATGTATCCATAATATGATTTCTTTCAAAAATAATAGTAAATTAATTCTATTCTTTCATGAATATGAATTCATTTGGGAGAAATAACTTAATACTAGCTAGAGCTACGCTCTAGTTAATCGAAGTCGGCGGTTGAGGTGTGTAAAGCCGGTTTCTTTCGGCAAGCTAGTAGTTCAGGTATAGCAAAATAGTACAAATTCCGAAGAAGAATGTTTTATAAGCCTTATATTATATTTTATGAGTTCGGTAAGCATGTTAGAATTATTATACGGTGTTCAGCATGAAATTTGTTCCTTGATTATAATTCCTATGAGAATATTCAATATTATTTCGGATTAAGTATATTTAGTCTCAGTTGACATATTTCAATATCGGTCCGGTATATTTTAGTATGAAATTCAAAGAGAATACCGGGAATATAAATATTATTATCGAGATTCGGTATATATATTACATGCAGTTATTGTTATACGTGGAGACATGATTGTTGATGTTGGGCACCCTTAGAGCTTCCTTGGCTAGCCCAAGGGTTAATAGGTGTGTCGACTCACACTTGGAGGGTGAGATCGTCTCTCTATGGAGTGGCATGCCGTCAGCGGACTAAGATGGGATGCGTATTCCCCATAAGCGAGGCGATGCACTATCACCACACTCCCCGTCCCGGCGCTTGCGCCGGGGTGGAGTCTGATATTCGAATTATGGATTTCGGATTTGGATTTGGAGTCCTCGGGACTAAGATAAACTCTGGATCGAGGGCCAGTGAGCCCAAGTTGCATACCAGTAGAGTGATGCTCATAGTTACCTAGGTAGATGATATTACTTGGGTAGGGGTATATAGATTGTGTCTTTGGTTGGTACCTTACGTCTTATGAAATTTCATTAAGGTTCTTGTATGCTATGTTGTGTGTTAGTTATTAATATATATATAGAAAGTAGACCGCCATGTTATCCGGTATGACTCTTACTCTCTCTCTCCAATAAAGTTACGCTCTTTTGATGAGTCTTAGCACAGCTCTATTACTTCAATATCTATCGTATGATTGTTTGCTTCTGATTATTTTGATTATTGCTTTACATACTCGGTGCCGATGAATGCGCGCCCGTTTTAGGTATTTGCATTACTTACTGCGAGATACTCATAGGCGAGGGCGAGATCCTCGTAATTCCCGATAGCGTATGAGTCTTCAGCTCCTATCATCCGAGCTTGGCTTGACTAAAGGTTTACTTCCCTTTTTGTTTGTACAATATGAGTGGTTTGAGGCCTGTCCCGGAACCATCTTATTATTCTTAGAAACTTGCAAATTGTATATTATCACATGGTTAGTTTTACCGATCATGTGGGGCCGTGTGTATGTTTTTTGTTTGCATGTGATGGCCGTGTGGGGCCTTGTTCAGTTGTCAGTTGGTGACCTAGTCGGTCATAGAACAATTTAGCACTTGATTCTACTTTTGATGATAACTAGTCAGCATGGTGGCCTTATCGGCCATAGGTTCCCTTATGCTCAGTTTTTCTTGTTAATTTGTTATATTCCCACGGTGGCTATTGGCCTAGTCGGCCGGAGGCTATATTTGCTTAGATTATATAGCCGGTTGTTTTTATAAATCTAGGAGTGAGCCAGCTGGCACCGAGAAGTGCTTAGGCTCGGTAGTCAATAGTCCGGAGTCCTAGTAGGGCACCGGTGCAGTCTGCCTCCCAAGGCGGGGCGTGACACGGTATGTAACGTCTTTAACACAAACTAGATGGATGCATGAAACCCTTAGAATTCATCTTTGGACTTAATAGCGAAATTAAACAACCTATAGGCATAAGCGAACTATCCTTCCACTATAAATTTGTCACGGAAATTGAAACTCATAGTGGGTTCTACAATTGATGGAGGCATAACATGCCTGTAGACAATCCATACCAAAGATAACATCAAAAATTTATCATGGCTTGCTCTACTACATCTGTTGAGTTACTTTCTAAAAGGACAATGACAAGGGGCAATTTCTATATACCCATCAAGCTAATAGCGTGAATCACCAACTAGAGTAGAGGCGAGAAGGGTTACGATAGGATTTCGGGACTAACTACGAAACTATTAGCAACATAGGGTTTCACAAAAGATAAAGTATCCCCTGGATCTAACAATGCAGATCTAACAATGCATATAGATCAAGGTGGAATACTCGTAATATGCTAGTGACTACATCTGGGGAGACCTCTTACTCCTGGTGAGGTGCTAGAGCATAGAATCTGTTCTGGCGTTGACCACCACCTACACTAGTGGATGAACCCTGCTGAGCTGAGCATGCTGGTGTGGCTGCTGAGCTAGTGGATGGGCCTCGACCCCTATCATGGCCCTATCTGGCTGCTGGACAATCTCTGAGCATATGTCCAGGCTCCATACCGAAAGCAAGCACCTAAACCGACTAAACACTGACCTGAGTGTCTCCAACCACACATTCCCCTCTCTGGAATGATGGACTCTGCAGGTCTGCTCCCCTGATCTTGAGAGCCTGATGCTTATGCCCTCTAGTCACGCCTAGATCTGGATGGAACACTCATAGTTAACGGTGCGGGGGCTGAAGTCCTCTGGAGAGACTGCGGATAGTGCCCCCACCCGGTCTCTCCTGGGAGAATCTAAAGCTATCGGTCATAGCACTCTTGGCCTCTATCTCCTGCTGACTCACCTGCACCACTTCTATTTGCTAGGCATACAGAACTATCTGAGGAAAGTCGATGTCCTAATGAAGCATCGCGGTCTAGAAATCCTTGACCAAATAGTCTGCTATCCCATGCACGAACCGACTTACTTGGGCTCTCTAATCTGTCACAATCTTATGTGCATACTTGGACAAGAAAGTGAACTCTAAAGCATATTCCTTAACTATCATCTTACCTTGCTTTAGGTTAACAAACTCAGCTACTTTAATCTCCCTCATCTCACGAGGGAAGAACCGATCACAAAAATGCGATATGGAACTCCTTCCAACCAATATAGCCTGCTCCAACTATACTGCTATCCTTTCATTACTTGAACCATATGTGCGCAACCCCTTTCAACTTATATGAGGCTAAATTTGTGCACTCCTCCCTAGTTACCCCCATGATCTAGGTGATCTTCAGCACTACATCAATAAACTCATGTGGATCCTCGTCCACCTTTGCACCAAGGAACTCAAGAGGGTTCATTCTGAGAAAGTCTCTGACTCTCACCACTGCCTAATTCCCATTCTAAGGGACACGTGCTTCCACCTGCTGGTTGACCTGGGTGGTCAACACTTGAGCTCGCATTTGTATGGCTTTCCTAAACTCTGTGTGGGCAACTTGCTCCGGCACATAATCCTCGGGGGTTGGTGGGGCTTGCTGGTGCCCATCGTCATTTCCATTCTCGTGGCCGTTTTTGTTCTTATTTCTTCTTCGGTTGACTCGGTGTGGATGCATGATTTGCCAAGGTTGTATAGCACGAGTTAGAAGGATTGAGAGACATTTCATCGCATGAAATAGATCATGAAAGAAGGGAAAATTTCCTAAAATGTTTCGTAGCCTCTTCATCATAAGTGTGGTGCGTTCATACTCGTGAAAAAGAATCTACTTAACGCGGATTTCAAAAACCCTAGGACGCTTCAAAACCAAATGCTCTGATACCAAGTTTGTGATGACCCGAATATATGCTCAGATTGAGACACGAGACAAAGAATCTCGAGAGGCTCCAAGTCAACCTATGGAATGAACATGACATCTAAACTCGACATAATAAATGCAGAATTCTAACATAAACATAATTGAAGTCTAAAAATCTGATAACATCGAATAACTGAATACATAGCAAAATCTAAAACTGAATACATACTATGACTGATAAGCCTCTACTACTAACGAGTTGATGGGACAAGAACCCAACTAACTCACTAAAGTCTGAAACTGAAAATACTGAAAATACAACTGAAAAGAAGGGCCCTCGAAAGATGAGGTCTCACCAACTCTTGCTAGGAAATGCTAACACTGAAGATCTGTCTAATAGTGGGACTGAGCCTGAATATCTGAGACTGTATCATGACATGAAACAACTTAGATTATATGGTCAGTACGTGAAATGTACTGAGTATGCAAGGTAAGTAAAACCTCTAAGTAAGTAAATTCATAAATCATGCATATCAAAAACATTTCATCATAGGATTCTGAGAGTATGGATTGCATGCTATTACCTGAAAACATGACTTAAACATAACTGAATATCATAACTGAATCTAATGACCCAAAGATGAAAAATAATAAGCATAAGTAAAATTGAACATTAGGGTCAAACCTGCTGAAAACATAATATCATAATTGATGAACATGCTTAACTGAAATCATGAGGAACAATGGGAGACTCATCCTATAGCCGACATTTCCATGACAAAGCTTACGTGATCCCAACTATTACACTCAAGTGGGAAAAGCTTTCCAAAGACTTGCCAGGGCTAAGGATGCTACCATGATATCGATATCAAGATGAAGGCCCCACGGGGGCAGAGAGAACTCACAAGGGTGGTCCAAAATAATTTGAACATACCTACGTTTGCACGTAGTTCTGAGGCATATGGTTGGCTGAACCTTAGCCTACTTGATGCTAGACACTACTTCCAAAAACATGCATATGCTCTCCATCATTTTTCAACGAAGCTGAACCATCTTGTAGTGGAGAAGCTAAATCATAACATGCATGCATAATTTGAAAATATAACATGAGGAGACTTGGGCTCAACCATACCACAAGTTTAAAATAGTGGGAGTCTAAAATCCAAAATTCATGTGGTAAGCTAATATATGAAGTTTACATAATCATGAAACGTACTTGATCATATAGGCTTTCCCAATACTTAAACATGCTTGACATAGACTTGATCATTTGAAAACATGAACATGGACATGGGTAATTCAAAATCATACTTTCACTATATACATCTCATCATTCTTGAATACATATATGATAATCTCAACTTTCATGAACTTCCATGATGGGTATCATAATTAGTAAAAACTTGAAAACATAATCTGTAATTGAACATTGTAAAATATTCCCATGAATCATAATACAACATTATAAACACGTATAGATCATACCCATGATTGATACTTAGAAAACTAACGTGTTGGGTTAAAATCGCATAGATTTCTCAACTAGAATTTTCATGAAATTGAATAAGGATTTGGCATGGGTGTGGATGAATACACCCATTCATAACCCAACATTCCTGGGAGAATTTGATTAGACAACCCTCTTGAATGCCCAAAGGAATTTGGGGATGAACTTGAGGAATCTAAGCTTGATCGCCCTTAGAACCACTAGTCTTGCATGCATGGAGAGGAATAGGCTTAGGATGGGCTAAACTCCTTTAAAACACATGTATATGAGTTTAAAATAATGTATTTTAGGCCTTGGGAACTTAGGAATTATTGAAAATTCCTTAATAAATTGGCAGAAAAATACTCACTACCAGTCCAAACGAGGGACTAGACAACCGTGGCTTGAGGGAAAACTCGTCATCTGCGTTGGAATTCCACATCTATTGATCAAAACGAGGGACACCATGACTCGTGGTGTACTCGAAGGCTCGTGGTAACTAATTGTTGGGTTAACTGCCTACTTCTCAACACCCAGATCAAACTCCTAACCACGGCCCACCTAACGACTCGTGGTGATGACCACGACTCGTGGTCTTACCCGTGGTCAACCTCAAATCCAAAATTTCAACTAAGTCCTCCCCCCTCCCCATGAGTCACTTAATGATTCGTGTTGCACCTCATGGGTCACTGGATGACTCGTCTGCGACCTGGTGGAGAAAATCCTATTTTCTTTGTTTCAACCCTCGAGTCTTATCTTAGGGTTTTCGAGGTATTGCAACTTAACATCTTGGTTTAATAATTAAATTAAGAGAAAAATCTACCCAAATAATGTTAAATCATCAACAAAAACATGAAGGGATTGGACCTACAGACGTAGCATGAATATTTTCATGGAATTGCGTTAAAACCCTAGAATTTCTGTACACTTGAATTAGAGACTTGAATTCATGTGTTAGAGAAGAAATTGGGCATGAGGGTAGAAGAAATACACTATTCATGGCCGTACATACCTTGGTAACTTGATTTCTAAGCTTGCTTTGAACACCCAAAAAGATTGGTGAAGAAGTTGACTTGGAACCCTAGCTTGATCTTGGAGCATAATGACTTACGCTAGGTTAAACCCTCTTAAAACACTCATTAGGAAGCTTAAAACAATGTAATTTTTGTGTTAGAAACTTAGAAATTATGAAAACATCCTTAATAAATCGTTTGGGAAATTGACCCTGCCAGATCCAATGACCCACTTAATGATCCATCGAGTTAATTAACGGGTCGTTGTTTGATCCATCACCATAGGAGAAAATCCCAACCCCTGATCTTTCCTTCACTCAATGTGTCACTTAACATGTTGTCAGGGGACTTGATGACTCATTTCCTTAATATGTGAAGTACATTGGAATTCAACACCTTCTCCACTACACCCTTAATGGGTCATACCACGACTCGTGGGAAGTCTTAATGACTTGTCACACCAAGTCAGTCAATAACCCATTAGGTAACTTGACGAGTCACTGAATGACTCATTTTGTGACTTGGTGCAGATTTTTCTGTTTTCTCTATTTCAACACTCGGGTATAATCTTAGGGACTTTTGAGGTGTGACATTATCTCCCCCTTAGGAATATTCATCCACGAATGTAGATTGAACATACTGGGAGGCTATGGAAGAAACTACAATCCCAAAACTAAAAAACCTAGACTGAAAACTAACGGAGTAACTGACTCCGAACTAAGATACATGACTGAACTAAATTCATAAAACATACATGCATGCTATGACGTGAAAGATACTTAGAGAAATGCTATTCACATGAAACTTAATAGAGTACTAAGGAGGAAATTGGTGCCTCATGCTGGAACTGAGCCGGAAGAAAAAAATGCGGGTATTTAGCCCTCATGTCTACTTCAGCTTCCCATGTAGCTCCCTTAACAAGCTGATTCTTCCTGTAAACCTTCACTAAAGCTACTTCCTTATTCCTCAACTTCCGAACCTGACGATCAAGGATCTCCACTGGAACCTCCCAAAAGTAAGGATATCCTTCACACCTATGCTCTCCTCCAGAACAGCTAAGGCTGGGTCACCAATGCACTTTTTCAACTGAGATACATGGAAAACTGGGTGCACCGAATCTAACTCTGCGAGTAGCTCCAACTCATTTTCTACCTTGCCAACTCGCCTAAGAATCCTATAAGGAAAAACATATTAGGTACTAATTTTACCCTTCATATCGAACCTCATCACCCCCTTCAAGGGTGACACCTTTCGAAACACCCAATCGTCAACCTCAAACTCAAGCTTTCTCAGCCTAACATTTGCATAGGATTGCTGACGACTCTGAGCTGTTTTTAGCCTTTCTCTAATAAGATGAACCTTCTCCATGGCCTCATTAACTGAATCTAGCCCTATCAACATAGCCTTACCTACCTCAAACCATCCAATAGGTGACTTACACCTCCATCTATAAAGAGCCTCAAATAGAGCCATATGAATGCTGGAGTGATAACTGTAATTGCAGTCAAACTCGATAAGAGGAAAGTGATCATCCCAACTACCCTTAAAATCAGTCACAAACGCTCTCAACATGTCCTCATGAGTCTGAATGGTCTACTCGGCCTGACTTCTGTCTGTGTGTGAAAAGTAGTGTTGAGCTTCATGTAAGTACCAAGTCCCTTCTAAAATGATCTCCAAAACTAAAAGGTGAACTAAGTACCCCTATCAGAGATTATGAAAAAAGGAACTCCATGCAACCAAACTAACTGCCGAATGTAAAACCTAGCATAATCCTTGGCTGAATCAGTAGTTTTGACCGGTAAGAAATGGGATGATCAGTCATATCAAAGAAGATCTCCTTGTTATTATTGGTAATGACATTTATTGAGTTGCTATCAAAAGTGCAGACTGCTCCCGTGCATCCACAATGATCAATTGAGTTATATAAACAACTTGAAAAGCCTTAAAAATTAATTACAAAGGAAGGAACAAAATGAATGAAAATATTGCAAGTAATAATAAAGTAGAAGCGAAAAATACTTACAAAGAGTTATTTATTGATTAGAAGAAAATACAAAGAACATAGAGGGTAATATAGAGAGATTTGGGCAATATGGAAGTGAGTGTAGTATTTTACGAATGTCTCCAATAATACAAGGTGAAGGTCTTAAGTAGACCTCAATATGATGAG
>JACEIK010011350.1:22084-32565 GCA_018107945.1 Datura stramonium
CTAGGGCACCAGGTGCCAGTCATATCCCCCAGGGCGGGGCGTGACATCTACCTTGAATATTATTAGTGCTTACGCCCCACAAGTGGGCTTAGACGAGGAGGTCAAGATATGCTTTTGGGAGGTTCTAGACTACGTGGTGCAAAGTATACCACATAAGGAGAAGCTTTTTTGAAGGAGGATACTTTAATGGACATATGGGGCGTACGTCAAGTGGCTATGATGATGTGCATGGAGGATTTGGTTTTAAGGACAAGAATGAAGGGGGAGGTTCTCTTTTGGAGTTCACTAGGGCTTTGGGTTGGTGATAGCAAATTTTAGGTTCTGAAAGAAGGAGGAGCACCTGGTGACCTTTTGTAGTTCGGTGGCTAAGACCTAGATAGATTATTTTCTCCTTCAAGAGGATGATAAAGGTCTTTGAAAAGACAGTAAAGTTATCCTAAGTGAGAATCTTACAACCCAACATAAATTATATGTGATTGATTAGGAGATCAGGAGGAAGAAGAGGAAGAGGGTTATGGACTATCGACCAAGGATCAAATTGGGTAGTTTGGATATGGTTAATGCCACAGAGATCGGGGAGAAGTTGTTAGCTGTGGGGGCTTGGGAGTGTAGCGGGGGTGTGGAAATTATGTGGGATAGGACTTTGAGTAGCATTAGAGAAGCATCTAGGGAGGTGTTAGGGCTCTCGAGAGGCCATTTTGGTGGGCACTAAGGGAACTAGTGATGAAATGGAGAAGTACAAGGGAAGGTAGAGGTGAAGAAAGTGGCATATGTGAAGTTGATAGGAAGCAAGGACGATAAGGAAAAGAGGACGAATTGGGAAAAGTATAAGATGGCGAGAAAGAGGTAAAATTAGCGGTTACGATGCCAAAAACAATGGCCTTTGAATGATTATATATAAATTTAGAGGACAAAGGAGGGAAAAAGAAGTTATACAAGTTAGCCAAGGAGAGAGAGAGGAGAGCTCGTGATCTAGACCAAGTGAAGTACATTAAGGATGAGGATAGTAAAGTATTGGTAGAGGAGACCCCCGTTAGATGGAGATAACAGACGTACTTCCATTGACTCTTGAATGAATAGGGGAACAATATCATTGAGTTGGGGGATTTAGAGTACTAAGAGAGATTCTGTGATAGCAGGTATTGTCGATGTATAGGGATCAAGGAGGTCCAAGTAGTTGCNGTAGGATGCATAGAGGTAGAGCGACTAGGACAAATGAGATCTCGGTAGAATTTTGGAAGAGCGTAGGTAGAGTGGGTTTGGTGTGACTAACTAAGTTATTTAATGTTATTTTCAACTCAGTAAAGATGCTTGAAGCATGGAGATGGACTATGATGATTCCGTTGTATAAAAAAAAAGGTGACATTCAAAATTGTAACAAGTATAGGGGTATCAAGCTGCTAAGCCACACTATGAAGGTATGGGAAAGAGTGGAGCTGAGGGTGAGAAGGGGCATTGCTATTTCTAAAAATCAATTTGGATTCATGCCAGGCGCTCGACTACAAAAGCCATCTATCTCATAAGAAGACTGGTGAAGAAGTACAGGGAGAGGAAGAAGAACCTACACACGGTGTTTATCGATCTCGAGAAGCCCTACAACAAAGTTCCAAGGAAGATTTTGTGAAGATGCTTTGAGGCTAGAGGTGTTTCGATAGCGTACACTAGGGTGATCAAGGACATGTACGAGGGTGAAAATACCCGGGTCAGGACAATGGGAGGAAACTTGGAGCACTTTTAAGTTTTAATGGGGCTGCATCAGGGATAAACCTTTAGCCTATTTCTATTTGCCTTGGTATTAGATACATTAGCACGACAAATTCAGGGGGAGTTACCATGGTGTATTTTATTTGCGGATGACATAGTTCTAATTGACGAAACACGTGAAGGAGTTAATGCTAATCTAGAGGTTTGGAGGCAAACCCTAGAATCCAAAGGGTTCATGTTGATTCAGTCAAAGACTGAGTACTTAGAGTGAAAGTTCAGTGAGGTGGTGCATGAGGCAGGCGTGGTAGTGAGGCTGGACACGCAGGTTATTCTAAAGAAAAGAAGTTTCAAGTATCTTGGATCTATTATTTAAGGTAATTGGGAGATTGACGAGGATGTAATTCACCGTATCAGTGCAAGATGAATGAAATGAAAGATCTCTTTCTAAGTCCTGTGTGATAATAAGATGCCATAAAAACTTAAGGGAAAGTTTTACATAGTGGTGGTCAGACTTACTATGTTGTATGGGGCGGAATGTTAGCCATTTAAGAAATTACATGTACAAAAGATGAAAGTTGCGAAAATGAGAACTTTGTGATGGACAGTCATACTAGGAAATATAGGATTAGGAATGAGTATATCAGGGATAAGGTGGGGGTAGCCTCTGTGGAGGATAAGATGTGGGAGGCAAGGTTGAGATGGTTCGGTCGTGTACAGAGGAGATGCCTAAAGGCCTCACTATGGAGGTGTGGGAGGTTGTCGAGGGATGGTTTCAAGAGAGGTAGAGGTAGGCCGAAGAGGCATTGGGGAGAGGTGCTTAGACAGGACATGAAACAACTACAACTTACCAAGAGAATGGCCCTAGATAGGAGGTTGTGGAGGATACAAATCAGGGTAGGGGGTTAGTGGGGAGCAGAGCAGTGTTTAGAAAATTAGCCCATAGTAGCAGTTATAGTATTACTCATATAGTAGCTTGCGCATGGATCCTGAATATTATCTAAAGCTCCTTGGACCTTGTGTATCATAGTATTTTTACTTCATATGATATTTTTGACATGGTTTTTTCCATCCATTAATTTTATTATCTGGATTACTTTGATTTGTTTATCCTTGAGCTAAAGGTCTATCGGAAAAAACCTTTCTGCCCCTGAGGTAGATGTAAGGTCTGCGTACACTCTACCCTGCTCAGACCCCACTTTGTGGGATTATATTGGGTAAGTTGTTATTTTTGGATCAATTGTTGCTAAAGAAATATAAATCTAAATCTTGACTTCACTGAACATGTCTAGATTTTTTTTTCTTATTTTGGGTCATTTATTGCTAAAGGGATATAAATATTGAATTCTAGTTTTAGTTTATCATGAAAGTTAATTTTGGTGTTTCTCTTGTGTTAATAGGATTTTAATGGATAATGAGATAAGAGTTGGATGAACTGCCTCAGATGGATGAATCAGTATATTTGTGGAGTAAATAATTTTCTAGATAAGGCATTTGAATGATCTTCTCAAGGAAATGAGACATTATGCCCTTTCAAAAAGTGCATTAATCGCTATTTGGCTTTATTGAAATATGGTGGAGGATCACTTGGTTATCTATGGGTTTATTAATGGTTACACCAAATGGGTTTTTTCACAGAGAAGGTTTTTCCTTGAGAAGTACACCTCAT
This sequence comes from Datura stramonium, assembly GCA_018107945.1. Classification (NCBI taxonomy): domain Eukaryota; kingdom Viridiplantae; phylum Streptophyta; class Magnoliopsida; order Solanales; family Solanaceae; genus Datura; species Datura stramonium. Next base: position 25,455 of record JACEIK010011350.1, read on the forward strand.
CCAATCAAAGATGAAATGTTCTTATTTACATGATAATATTGATGGACTACTTCATGATATATTTAGAAATATCGAGGTTGAGTGAGGGCATAAAGAAGGAGTAGGAGAGGTATTACCCGAAGATGTAAAGAAATTTTTTAAGTTATCGGAGGAAGAAAAACAACAGGTATATCCAGGGTATAGAAATTTCACTAAACTGAGTTTCACCATTCAGTTGTACTTGTTTAAATCCTTGCATGGATTGAGTTATGTAGTATTTTTGGACTTTTTGGGCTTGATGAAAGAGGTATTTCCCTTTGCTCAGCTACCAGAATCTTTCAACAAGGCTAGAAAGGTGATAAAACATTTGGGTCTTTATTATGAAAAAAACATGCTTGCCCTACCAATTGTATGTTATTTTTGAAGAAAAATAAGAGAGTAGATCTGTTTGTGGGTCTTCTAGATGGAAAACTGTTGCTCATGCCTTGACTAATGCAAGGTCTAAAATTCCTACAAAGTTTTAAAGGTACTTTTCCTTAAAACCCAGGCTACAAAGGATATTCATGTGTAATACCACGAAACTTTCCTAGACCAGACTCAGACCTTGCAAGAAAAATCAAGAAGAAAACCAGAAAAGTTGCCTCGGAACGACTGAGAAAACGAGTCGTGGTTAGCTCCAACGACTTGTTGTGTCAGTCATGGTCAGCAATGCATGGTCCCTCTAGAACCCAAGGGACATGGAAAAATCCATTGTGAGAAACAATGAGTCGTCATGTCACTCGTTGGTTTCCCAGCTCAAAACTCCTTTTCTAGGACCCCACGACTCAACCAATGAGTCATCATCAGAAACAACAACTCGTGGTGTGAGTCGTTGGTTGAGAGTCCCAAAAACCCTCCTCATTGGAAATGAGTGGTAGCAACGACCCCTTGTACCACACAATGAGTCGTCATCACCACCCATTGTGTTAAGTCAGGGTTTTTTTAGAAATGTTCCAGTGAAGGTAACGACTAGAAACAACGACCCGTTGGTCCACCAACGAGTCTTTGTGTTGCCTGTTGCCAGACCTTTCAAATTTTCTCATCTAGTGACCACGGGAGAAACCAACGACCCGTTGGTTCAGCCTACAAGTCATGGTGTCTCTCGTTTCCTAATCCAGTGACCCCAAAACCCAGACAGTAGGACCAACGACTGGCCCAACGAGTCATAGTCTCAACCAACGACTCATTGAGTGATCTGTTGGTCCCCTGTAGGGAAGTTTTTCATATTTTATTCTAGGGATATATTTTTGTAATTTTTCACCTATTTAGATCCTAAAATAAGTCGTTTTAAACAAATTTTCAAAGAATTTAGAGGGGTTAAACGGTTCTCCTCCCTCATTACCTACTTAGACTTTTAAAAAATGATCGTATAACATAGGTCATTCCTCTCAAGCAGGAACTAGGGCTCTTTGTCAGTTGCATAAGTTCAAGCTTTCTTCTCCAGGAATTTCTTATTCAAGTATGTGGGAATTCAACAAGGGAATTGTTCTACCCTTGTATCCCCAAAACCTTTCTCTATTTCTTCTATCAGTTATAGCTGTGTGGATTTGAAATGTAGAAAGAAAGTTTTCAGATAAATTTCTTTAAGATTTCAAGTGGAATATTATTCCTGATACTAACTGCTTATTTATTCCCTATTTCTAGAAATTTTATGGAACTAGTATCTAGTGGAATGACCTAGTCATAGTTCTTTCAGAACAAGTAGAATTTTGCGTGTTGGACTAGATTCCCTGTAGCTTGATTCTATCAGTTTTGAGATCCATATATTGTTAGTATATATTTAAATCTTAGTCAGATGCATGTTAGTCCATTCTCAGTCAGATTATTACTATACTCAGTATTGTCCAGAAATGTCAGCTGATCAGTTTGTCTATAGTCATTTCTTGAGGTGTCAGAGGTGCCTCCCAGTTATCTGTATTAGACTTAGATATCAGAGTCTAGTGGTTCTTTAGACGGTTATGACATTTTTAGATAAGTAGATCTGACCAGTCTTAGAACCCCCAGCTTCAGATTTTAGTTTGTTCTTTAGATGGTTACGACTCTTTCAGATAAGCAGCTCTGGCCAGTCTTAGAATACCAATTATAGAAATCGGTCCGATCACACTCTCAGGGTACTTCCAGATAGGTATTCCCGACTTATTCTTTGGTCCCAGTTTCAAGATATTAGCTTAGTAGTCAGTCTAGGACTATCTAATGGGAGGAGGACTTAGCACCGAGTGGATCGGGGTTCCAGCGCACCTAGGTTCCTAGAACTACGTTGCCACCGTAGGTTATTTTTATTTGGCACCAGACTTGTGATCACCCAGTTCATGCCTTTATACCCTGGCAAGGTATATTAGGTCCTATTGATGGGGTGTATACATCAGAATTCATGTTTAGCTCACCTGGTTATATGTCGGTTATAGACTCTCTCACTAGTCAGTATAGTCTCTGTTTAGCTCAGCTCAGAACAGTTTTAGTTACTCAGTTCAGTTTAGTTCAATACAGTTGTTCAGATTAGTATATCAGATTTAGTACATGTCTTTGACCACTAGACAGGGTCTTTTTGACCATCTCAGTATATTTCAATTTATTTAGTTTCAGCATTTCAGTTTGTAATTGCATGTCATTACAGTTCATTTATTTATTCTCCGTATTATGTTTTCTCCTACTAACTCAGTACATTCAAAGTACTGACGCATACCTTCTATGATGTATCGTATTATGATATAGATGCAGGTTCTCAGTCTCAGCAACGTTAGCAGATCTTATCCAGGAGTTTCCAGCTGCACCAGTGGTGAGTCCTCATCTTTTGAGGACGATGTTTATTTTTCTTCAGTTATTTTTCATACAGTTAGACTTTAGAGTTATCTGGGGGCTTATCCCATCAACTCATCAGATATAGAAGGCTTTCAGACATAGAGTCAAACTTTCAGATTTGTTTTCTAGATGCTTAAATTCTTATTATTCAGCTTTCCTTAAATAGTTTGTTATTTAAGCTTCCGCTATGATTACTCAGATTGCCAGTGTTATGATAGACCATGGGTTGACTTGGAGTTACTTGTGACTCTAAACCGTGTCTCATTCAGGGTATAGACTCGGGTCGTGACATCATGTTTCTTGAAACAACTATTGTAATGAGATGTGATATCGCCTAAAATCCACCTTAGTAAGGAGAGTATACGCAGTCAAAGTAATATAATAACCAAACAAGGAGTTGGGTCATATCCCCAAAGACTCTATTTAGGTCCACAAATATCAAACAATATGAATATGATTTGGATGGTTATGATGTACTCACGTTAGTGGTAAAGATGTAATTAAATTAAAGATTAAGATGCTTTGGGCTTAAATAATAGAGAGAAAATTCTACGGAAGTGTCCCTGTATAGTATTGACTCCTGTAAATCACTCAATAAGAAGTAGTGAAAATAGGCTTTTCACAAATCCTCAAGCTATCTACTTAGGCAATTGGTAGGTGTCTCTCAAAAATACCAACAATATCAATCTAAAATAATTTTATCAAATTGATTAGAATTCAAATTAAAACTGATTGCTATTTGCTAATTAAATTTATCAAATTTCTAGGTGAATCTATTAAACAAGTTTTGAAACATTGGTCATTGTTGATTGATGCTACCCAAATCTCAATTGGCTCTTGCAAGCACAATTGAGGTAATTTTTCACAATTAGATATTTGCAATCACCAATTTAATAATTCAAAGCAATAATCAATCAAATATTAGCAAATCCATAATTATTCATTCTAATTAATATCATTAGGATTTACAAACCCATTGGGTCCATAATTCTAGATCAACGTTTAGCTACTCATATCTAGAGAAGAAAAGAAAAGCATTGTATGAAGCATGATCACTTACTTAGCAATGAGAAGAGAGAGAGAGAAAACTTGAATTGATCAATTAAACTTCAACGAATCCTCCAACTACAATAGATATCTTTAAAGAAATGCAAAAACTATCAAAACTAACTCTAAGCATCTAAAACCAAGCAAAAGTACTCAAAGAAAATATCAAAAAAGCTATTTCTACTAAACCCCTATTTAAATTACAATTCGAAGGGCCTAGATATCCGGGACGGACCACATCTTGAAAGTGCGGACAGCCTCTTGAATCATCTCTTGAGATTGAATTCTGCATGGATGCTTTCCATCCTTTGAATGATGGACCGTCCATTAAGAAGATAGTTCATACTTTCTTTCGTCAATTATTTCACCAGATGAATTAATTTTGAACACGCAGTGCGATGACCCCTCCAGTCATTATGGGATGGTTAGGGCCTTAGGACCCTCATAGAAGTCTCCATAGTGGAAGTGAGCTAATAAGAACTCAAACATTAGGTTGTTAAAAATTAAATGTGTCTAATGTTATTGCTAACTGATGTGTGTTGTGTCCCGTTAGGGGGTGACCTAGTGAAGTAGACCTCTGTAGAGAATTTTGAGACTACGAGTGAATGCGTAATACCATTTTACAGCTAGATGCATATTTGGAAGGTGGTATAAGATCTTAATAAAAGACTTGTGTTTTGGGATGGAAAAATGTGCAGTTTTACAAAGCTACTGGTAAGTAGGGCACTGCTGCAGTGGTAGGATTCTCATTGCAATGAGATCGCCGTAGCCGTTGGAGTGTCGTGATAGCAGTGGTAGAGAAGTCATCTAGGTTCGCCGTAGCAGGGAAAAATTTTCTATAGAGGATCCGCTGTAGTGAGAAAGTGACCACTGCCGCGGATGACACGAGGAAGAATGCCTGTTTAAGTTAGTATTTCGAGGTTTTCACCCCATAATTCTAAGACACGAAGTTTGAGAGCTCAGGTGCAATTTTTTAAGAGCAAGTGTATTTTTGCCCATCCAAGATAAGATTTTCTTGTCTATCTTTCCACCTTTTGATCCTCTAACATCCTAGAATCAATGGGTGCTCTCTAATGGTGAATTTCTAGCTTAAAACCCTAGAACCATGAAATTTAGGGTGAGTTGATTGCGTGTTGATGTTTATGGATTCTTAGGCTTAAAAGTAAGTAATTAATACTTCTAGGGTGAATCTAAATGTACCAATTCATCAATGTTCTAGTTTGAGACCTACAGTTCGTTAAAGTTGGGACCTTTAGCATTAAAAACTGCTTTAAAGGGGTTTAAAGGAGTAAAAACTCCATGAATTAGAGTAATGTGATTATTGTAAGACTATATTGTGGTAATTTAACTCATGGGTGACAAATTGAACCTTGATAACGAGTAGAATATGGTGGGGTTGAATTTCCAAACTAGTGATTGAAGAGTAGATGATTAAGTACTCTTACTTTATTGTTTCTAGACTTTGAACTTTCAGAGGTGTTGAGAAAAGGTAAAGCTCCTACAAAGTAGCTTACATATTCAGTTCTTTGATTGAGGTATGTTATGATTTTTATGGAGTTAGACTTTGTTTAATTCCCTATATGTATTATGACTTGATGAGCATGCTTGGTTGGTTTTCGATACATTGTTTGTGATAGAGACTCTGGTGACTTAGCTATGCTATTCGAATGGGATATGAATTTCTCCAAGTCTGTGAATATTGTTCATGATTTTAAAGTGAATCAATATGCACTTATGATTTGTCTTGTGTGATGATTGAATATTGGGTAATACACCATTATCCTGTGATGAGAGGCTTATGTTCGAGGGAGTATTCAGATGAGCGGTGATGTGTTGATTGAGTAATACACTATTGTTCTGAGATAAGTGGCTTGTACCTAAGGTGAGCATCCGAGCGAGTGGTTGTTATATGAGTGAGCTCGTATCCGTAGGAAGCATTCACATGAGTAGATGAGTGGAAGCGAGTACCATGCCGATATGGTACATGGATTTCTAAAGTTCCCTATAGGTCATGACTGGAAGGGAAAACATAAGATCCTCTGACATGTGTGTATAGATATGAGACTGATGAGTGATTGATATAAGACTAGTTTGGTATAGATGTTAAACTGATGAGACATAGGGCTATATATCTGTGTTTGTATGGACATGATTTATTTGCATTGTTTGTGATTCGATTATATTATAATCTTGTGATGTCTTGTTTTTTGATTTTGAGGATTATATACATATTCCCATTCATTGAAAATTTTAGGTCTGATGATGAGAATATGACTGCTTAGTATTAGTGATCACCTGAAATTATGAGTTGGCTGATTTTCATGTCTGATTGTTGGTGTTCTTGTTTGTTTGTTCATTTATAATATATACTTGTTATATTTAAGGTCAGCCTATGATGCCTACCAGTACATAGTGCTTGTACTAATGCTACTCTTGCACTTCTTTTATTGAGTGTAGACTGTGATCTAGGGAGTTCATAGAGACTACACCTCTAGCATTGTTAGACGACTAATTTGAGGGTGAGCTGATTCTTCTTCAGGATTTTGCGAATCTTCTTATTTTGGATGTCTATTCAGTTTGACATTAATTATGTTTTCTTGACTACTCTTAGACATTGTTAGCTAGAATTCGTTGTACAATGACTTTTGAATTTTTGGGATTGTAATAGGTAGCTTTTGTATAGTCTTTGGTTTTTAAATTTTTTGATCTATTGTTATGTTACTAGTTGTTTTATTTTGGGTAAAATGAAATGAATAAATGGATGGGTTAGTTGGGAAATTATGGTTCGCCCACTGAGGGGTTAGTGTGGGTGCCATTCACGACCAATTGAGCCATGACAAAGTTGGTATCAGAGCCAGATTCTTCGATCTCATTGTACAAGAACATGTCTAGTAGAGTCTTGAATAACAATACAAACACATCTATACTACTCTTCGAGAGGTTTCAAGACTTTAGGAAAACCTCATTCTTTCTTTCTTTCGTGCTATTACTTTATTACAATTGATATCTGGTGATCCAAATTGTTATCTAACCTCTTTCATTCTTTTCTCTCACAGATGGTGAGGACATGATCAGGAGGAGTTAGGGAAGAGGCACTTGAGCTAGCTGCTGGCTGTAGCTCATGGTAGAGGCAGAGCAGGTTGGGAAGATCGCGGTAGAAGATAACAAGCAACTTCATTTAGTAGCAGTGTTCCAGCTAGGGACAGGTGTTACACCTCAAAATTTTTTTGATGTTTAAAAGTGTTGG
>JACEIK010011351.1:6201-24634 GCA_018107945.1 Datura stramonium
GTATCAATGTAAATTTTTGAGTTCTTATTAGTTAATATTGTCAGATAATGGAGGAAGATAGTTCAATTAGGAAGAAGAAGGATAGAAATAGGCACCATTCTTTTTGTTTTAAATTTTTTATAGGTTTTAGATGGATCTGGTCAAATTCGCCTAACTAAGGCTATAAAGTAAATATACAAACCACATTTGGTATAGTATGTGAACCCTTCACAGGCAAGTTTCCCCTTTTTAATAAGTATAATTATGGGCTCTTTTATGGACTATAAAATAGAAATATAGTCTGTTAGTTGAGTCGCGGTGAATATCAAAGATCAAGGATTTGTACCTTTCACCTACAACTCAATCTCCAATCCATAAAGACAATTATGATTCATCTGTTATGTCGTAAATGGACTTAAGAGAAAGCTCAATTTTGTTCTTCACTTGTGCTTCAATTTATGATTGGAAAAGTGTAATTGTGGGCTGTCTGTTGAGCCGTAAATGAAGTTCAAATAAGCAATTACCTGACCTTCAACTTATGGTTCTTCTTACGAGCCATAAATAAGTTCAGGCAGACCATAAGAGGTATCATAAATTGAAGGCTTCTTCCCATCCTTTACTTTTGCAATTTTGTCTTCCATGAACAGTCCACAAATCTATCTTGCATTCCATAACTGGAATTTCTTGTATCAGTTCTTATCAATTTACTAAGTTTTCAAACCTATAGTCACAATACCCATTAGTGTAAAACATGAGTTGCCTCCCGTGAATCCCTTCATTTAATGTCACGACATAATCCCGAGGAGGCATGACCGACACGTGATGCCTCACTTAACCGAGTGAATCTTGCAATAACTTCAACACAACCAGAAAAATCTAACGAGGCCTAGCATCATAACAATGCAAATCAATAATATAATCAGTGAAACAGACCAGAACGTGGCTCATAGACTGGTGTATCGGGAATTTATGACACATCTTTGCTTCATTTCACAGCATTTTGCACGTCTTTAGGACATAAATTAAATGAAAACTAACCTCATTATAACATGTTTCAAGAAATCAAGTAAAATGAAAATGAGAGGTGATAAATCCAGAAAGTTGTCCAAAGGATGAGACAAAGGACAGAATGTCTGTCTGATAGATAATCCGCATATTCTGTTGTCCAAGTCTAGCCAATGATTCTAGAAACTAACTTGAAAGAGTCCTTAAATGATGGTTTGATAGAAGAACAATCTTTTCAAAAGACGGTCCATCAATTGAAGAATAGATTTAGGATGAGGCAAAATGAAATTGTAAAGGACGACGTGAAGGACGGATCATCTTTCAAGAAGAAGATTCACCGATCAAGGGACAGATAGCTATTGGACAGAAGCCAAATGTAAATGACCAAACAAAAAATGGTTTGTCCCTGCACTCCTAGAACCTCCTAGTTTAAATTATTTTGGTCTCTTTGGGACATAGTATAAATATATTTTTCCTCTAATTTTGGAGAGCTTTTCATTAATTATTTTCAATAGAGAGTAGCGATCGCTAGTTAGTTTTACTTTCCACTGTAGATCTTAGATTTTAGATTGTAATTGTAATATCTAAGTTCTTCTATTGAAGATTTCTTTTACAATTTTAATTTTCATTAGTAAGAATGTCTAATTACTCTCTTTCTCTTCTTCTTTTTTCTATAAATAACTAAACCCATATCTAGGGTTGTTAACCCTAATGATCTCAATTTGAAAAAATTGAGTTTGAGCTTATGAACATTTGTTTGATTAATGCTTTGTTATGTGCGATTGGTGATGAAAGTCATCCAATCTTGCGCAATTACCTTTATGAGGCTTCAAGTAGAAAATTTAGGTTTGGTTAACATTAATCAATAATAAATCAAGGCATCATCCTTGTTACATAGGTTGAATTGCAATTGACAATATGCAATAGGGTCGAAGGGAGTTCTCTTTAGTTTGACAAAATTTAGGTAGATTGATACCTACGGTAATATCGAATGATACCCATGGGTTGCCTAAGTCTTTGGTTGAATGTTCAGCCATAATCCATTCTCAATCTATCAATATTTGGTGATTAGGGTGATCGACCCATAATTGGGTCCACTTCCCTAAAATTTTCTTAAATTGATAACAACCCTAGAAATTTGCATACAATAGCTGTAGGTAAATTTTCTCAATATCAATTTGAGTGGACTCTAATCTTGCAATACTATATTGATTAGTATTAGATAGAGTGGGCTTAGTGTATTCTCTATGTTATTCGACCCCAACACCACGTTGGATTCTATATTTACTTCTATTTTTTACACTACTCGAATTAGGAAGTAGACTTTAATGACATCAAATATTATGGCGCCGTTGCGGGGGAAAAGGCATAAGCCCTATCTAGTCCTGTCAGTTAGTTTGCTTGATTAGACTTATTCTTCTACTTTTGCCTTGTTTAGTGTTGTACAATAGGTAATTCTTAGCATTGTGACTTCTAAAGGACGGATAACGAGTTTTACCGAAGTTCATGGTAAAATGATGATCTATATAAGGATACTAGGAGTATTATTGAGGGCATTTCCCTTCACATCAATAATATTTGAATCAGGAAAGCAATCCCATGCATGATGCAGATATGACATATGTGTATTTAACATTTGATATGGGAAGGACTCCATATGATTATGATCAAGATTCATGCTTTCAACCCTTTAGATATCATGTCTATTAGAAGTCCCACTCATAATGTCTAGAAAATCAAAGTAGTTGGGATGAGCATTTGAATTCAATGCAATATTGCAACCTAGAGCCTAACTTTTACTCCACTGGTTCTAGGTTAGAGAATATGATTAACCAAGTATTACATAATCAAGAGGAGGAGGAATTCACTCTCAGAAATATGGCCAAGGTGGTGAATGCCTAGTCGGAATCAGTTTTGAATCTTTATTTTCATATGAGCTAGGTTCTTGACCATGGTGAGACACCTATCATTTATTTTGATGAGGCCTTCAAGAGTAATGAAGTGGATCCTTCCGCTTATTATTTCTCTATTAAAATAAGATGTGAGAAGGTGTTGCAATCAGATCTAGGCATAACCCAGGAAGAAGAAAGCCATGATGATGAAAAGTTATGCCTAAGTGTTGAATCAACATCTAGGGAGGTGATTGATGAAGCCTCAAGTGAGTAAGTGAATGAATAACTCAAAGAGGAGGCTCCACTCCCCATATTGAAGCCCCCTATTCCTATTCCTCTGTTTTCTCAACTGTTAAAAAAAGAAGCACAATGATAAAAGGACAGTAAGGTAATTTGACATCCCTTTAATATACTATTTATTAATGCTATCATACAAATGCCAAGTTTAGCTAAATACTTGAAGATGTTGCTCACAATGAGGCTGCCATTTGATAATGATGAATTGATTCTGGTGACTCACTGTGTAAATGCCATCATCACTGGCACTAATATTGAGAAGAAAGCGAATCCGAGTGAACTCACTCTTCCTCGAAGAATTCGAAACTATGATTTCTTATGTGATTTATGTGACAATGAGGAAAGTATAAATTTGATGCATTTATCAATCTTCAAGTTCACGGGATTGGGTCTCCTCAAACCCACAAGTATGAGACTACAAATCACTGACCGGTCAATCACGTGACCGATCAGGATTATTGATGATGTCTTGGTAGAAGTAGGAAGTCTCATACTCCCTGCAGATTTTGTAGTGCTTGAATGCAAAGTTGATGTAGAGGTTCCAATAATATTGGGGCAATCATTCCTCACCACCAACAGAGCTTTGATGGATTTGGATTGTAACAAAATCAAATTTCGAGTAACAATGAGGAGGTCATATTATAAGTGGATAAGGGAATGAAATTTCCTCAGGCTTTTGCATGAAAATCAGGGCTTGATGAGTTAGATGATTTTGAGGAAGGTGACAAAAGAGGGGTTTTTGCTATTATTCAGGAGCATGATGATCTTAATATTGATGTGAAAGCAAAACAGGAGGCGGTGAATCCATTTTAAGGGTTTGGGTACAATCCATACAAGCCTAACAAGTTATCAGTTGATCTTGAAAAATTGTCCACTCCTCTTGCTAAACATTCCAATGTGGAGCCCCAGAAGGTAGAACTAAAATCATTGTCATCACACTTATGTTACAAATTCTTGGTACTGGAGGAAACCTTGTCTATCATCATGTCTTCATTCCTCAATGAGGAACAAACATAGAAAATGATGAAAAAGCTCCAACAACATTGGAAGGTTATTGGGTAAGCCATAGTAGATATTCAAGGCATCACCTGGGGCATTTGTGAGCAAAAATGTATTAGAGGAAGGTAGTTTCCCTAGTATAGAGCACCAGAGAATGCTGAATCCAGCTATGCAATAGGTAGTCAAGAAGGAGATCATTATGTAGCTAGATGCAGGAGTAGTCTACCTCATTTCCGATAGTTAATGAGTGAGCCCGGTTCAATGCGTACCAAAGAAGTAAGGAATGAATGTTGTTGCAAATAAGCGCAATGAGTTAGTTCCCACACGCACCATTATTGAATGGAGAGGTTGCGTGGATTACAAAAACCTTAATGTGTCTACTTGCAAAGATCACTTTTCCATGCATTTCTTTGATCAAATGTTAGACCAGTTGGCTGGTCGAGCATTCTATTGCTTTCTTGATGTTTACTTCGACTACAATCAAATTAATATAGATTTGGAGGACCAAGAGAAAACAACCTTGAAATGTCCTTATGGGACCTTTGCATTTAGCAGGATGCCGTGAGGATTATGTAATGCGCCGACCACTTTTCAAAGATGCATGTTAGTTATCTTCTTAGAAATGGTGGAGGACTTTATTGAGGTCTTCATGGATGATTTTTTAGTTGTTCGTAATACATTTGATCAATTCTTGGACCACCTTGATCAAGTGTTGAGATGGTGTGAAGAAAGCAACCTTGTTCTTAATTGGGAAAAGTGCCCCTTCATGGTCAAGGAGGGAATTATTCTTGGTTATAAGTTCTCTGAAAAGGGGATTGAAATGGATTAAGCCAAAGTGGATGTCATTGCGAAGCTTCCTCACTAATATCAATGAAGAAGGTGAGAAGTTTTCTAGGTCATGTCGGATTCTATAGGAGATTTATCAAAGACTTCTGAAAAATTTCCTAGCCCATGTGCAAACTCCTCGAGAAGGATGACAAGTGTTTGAAGGAATTTGAGGAATTGAAGCAGTGGTTGAACATCACACCTATCATAACTACTTCCGATTAGTCTCTACCATATGAACTTATGTATGATGCTAGCGGGATGGCTTTTGGAGTGGTATTGGGATAGTGACATGACAAGATTATGCATCGTACCTACTATGCTAGCAAGACTTTGAATACAACCCAAATGAACTATACAATCACTGAACAAGAACTAGTTTCATATTTACGCTTCCAAAACATTTAGGTCATATTTGCTAGGATCAAGGGTAACAGTTTACACTGACCATGTTTCCTTGAGGTACTTGATAACAAAAAAGTATGCCAAACCTTGGCTGATTCAATGGGTGCTTTTCCTACAAGAATTTTACTTGAGGTCAAGGATTGAAAGGGCATGGAAAATCAAGTGGCGGATCAATTATCCCGCCTTGAGAAAGCTAGAAGTCGTGCTGGGAAATTAGAAATTTATGTTGTTGTTCCTTGATGAATGCATCTTGCTTGTGACTTCTAACCCAACATTTTGGTAGGCGGACGATGCTAATTATATAGTGACCAAGGTGGTGTCAAAGGGCCTAAAACCTAATAAAAAAAGAGGTTTCTCAACAAAGTGCAACATTAATTCTGGGAGGAGTTGTACTTATTTCACATGTGTACTGATACTTTCATCAGGGGATGTGTACATGAAAGTGAGATGATGAATGTTTTAAGGTCCCGTCATGACTCCCCAGTAGGAGGGCATCTTGGGGGTAATCATATAGTCGCGAAGGTATTAGAGTGTGGCTACTACTGGTCCACCATCTACGATGAGGCTAATATTTTGGCTTGAGCTTGCAATCAATATTGTCAACGACAAATGCCCATATCACGAAGACAAGAGATACCTCAAAATTTTATGCTTGAAGTGAATTATTTGATGTTTAGGGCATTCATTTCATGGGACCCTTTGAGAGATCTTACGCGATGATGTACATTCTGGTGGTGGTGTATTATGTGTCAAAATGGGTTGAGCTTATAGGATTATAGAACAATGAAGCGAAGAGTGTGACAGCCTTCCTCAATAAAAATATCATCACGCGATTTGGCACTCCATGGTTTATAATAAGTAATGGTTGATCTCATTTCTATAATAGGTCTATTTCAGGTTGATAAACTTAGCAGTCTTTACTTCCCTCAACTCCTGGGGGAAGAACCTATCTAGGAAGGCTGCTACAGACTCGTTCCAACTCACTTAACCTGCGCCAGCCCTACGACCTTCCTTCCATTGTCTAAACAATATATGGGCTATCCCCTTCAGCTGATAGGAGGTTAAATTTGCTCTCTCCTCCTCAGAGATCCCAATAATCTAGGTGATTTTATGAATCTAGTCTATGAACTCTTTGTCACACCCCATCCTGGGGAGGCGTGACTTTTCCCTAGTGCCACCCCTAATACTAGCACACACAACAATCAAATATAAAACATAGAACAAAACTATTAAGGCTCAGTGACTCAACAAACCATAAGAAAAACATTAAAAAAATAAGCAACAATGACAATATACATTGGCCAACTAAGACGCCAACTAACCAAAAGAAATATACAAGGGTAACCACCACCTTTCAAACTAGCAGGTCATGTCTATGAACCTCTAGTGAGTTAACAGGTTCATACTAGTCAGGGCCCTACCCAATATTTACTTAAAATTAAAAAGGGAAATTCCGAATAAACTGGAGCGTACCGATGTCAACTGGAACTCAGCTCAATAACGGGGTCCATGATCAACCTGATGATCAAGACCTGTAGGCATGAATGCATAACCTCGACTAGGTCGTCAGTACATAATGTACAAAGTATGAAAGGCGACAACAAATTGAGAGTTCAGAGTCGATGATAGCTAATAGGAGATAAATTGATAACCTCAGGAACCCACCTAGCAAACCACTTACTCGGGGCATATGATTAACCTCAAACATAAAAAAATATCAATCAACAATATAAAGATAATCGCATCAAACAATAACAATAATCAAGCACTGTCATACCCTCTATCGGCTGCACACAATTAGCAGAGCTCCATCCATCCAGAGAGCTAATCGCGATCCCCTGAAGGATCGAATTAGACATATTATAGACACATGATTCTATGGAGGCATGTATCTACTGTAGAACTTGTATGTCTCAAAAGATCCCTATGGGAGGCAAACTAAACTTAACCATAAGACAATTGTTCTACCCCTTGGACTCAACCCCGCAATCAGACCTACTCTCAGCATTAGGTATCCACGAGTTCCAAGGGCCTCAACACACACACACACCTTCAAAATCACAATATTCACAATCATTCACATATAAAGGTATAAGGAAGCCCCCAACCCACTTAAAACCAATGTCAGCTGACACGTGACACCAACTATCTCTAAAGAGTATTTGACTCGACGACGTGCCAGTCGACACACAAGTCTAACCCATTCTTACGATAATATACATATACATATACACAACCAGTAGAAAACAATTAGTACACCAATATATTCTTAATACATCACAAAAATACCATACACATGACCACAATACCTGCTTGAACATTATGGAAATCATGCCGAAAAAAGAGAGAAACGGCCTAACATACCTTGGAATCCAACAACTGCAAGGAAAAAAAACTTCCACTCCTTAAAATAAAAAAGATACTACCTAAGAGCAGCTTAAACAACCAGCAACAAGCTACTTCAAGAAATTGACAAAAGAAACAACACAAAATTGCTTTTACTAACTAGTTCTTAAAAAATTCGATGGTGAGAAGACTAAAGTGACAACCTTCCATCACTAACAACTTCAAAACCAATCATATAACAACAAGAATTAATAATGCAAGAAATATTACAAAGTAACTTCACGAAACAGCCACACAAAACTTGAAAACCATGTCGCTGCATGAGTTCTAGGGTGAATTCTAGACTTCCAGACACCAAAACTCGCTTGGATTGAGCTTCCTAGCCTCCACACCCTTAGCATGCCCAGAATTTGGGAGAGTTTTCGTTCGAAAAATTTCCGAAAATAAAAATATGATAGAAATCCACCGACCAAAGGGACTTAAATAGTCCTGCACAGCCTTAACCGTTTTTGACGTGCCTGCTTGCACGATGTCACAAAAATANCGAAAATAAAAATATGATAGAAATCCACCGACCAAAGGACTTAAATAGTCCTGCACAGCCTTAACCGTTTTTGACGTGCCTGCTTGCACGATGTCACAAAAATACAAATATCTCTCTACTCTGAAGTCGGATTGGTGAACGGTTTAATTTGATGAAAACGAAACTCATAGACTTTTAATATGACAGGTAGTAGGCCCCTAAATCCTTATATATTGGGAGAAAATCATCGAGAAATTTGACACATATTTCAAAAAGGAAATTTGCGATAACTTTTGCTAAATTTTGTTTTACGACTTGATTGACGTCCAATATTAAATTTGATCATATAGTGACTCAAATACCTCATAACAGTTACTTCTTAAGTTTTTATTTACTGTTAGTCCTATCTCAAAAGTACAGATTTATTTCTCAAATTATACGGGGTGTAACACTCTTGTGGGTCCTCATCCACTTTCAACCTATAGAACTTCGGCAACTTCCTTCTAATAAAATCTTGCACCATTTTCGACATAGCATTCCCCTTGGGTTTAATAGCTGCAACGTCCTGGTGGTTAACCTGTGCCATGACGGTCCTATGCCAACACTTGGAATGCAGGCTGAAACTACACTACATTGTCTCAAAGCCTCTACTAATCTGATGAGATACTGGGACAAGTCCCCAACAAATGCCAATATCTGGAACTAAACTGATATAGAAATAAAGCAACATAACTCCCATCCTTGGATGATGCGGGCTCACCACTACTAGCTGATAGAGTTTGGAACGTGTCTAATCGCAAGGCTGTATCTGAATACTAGGGTCTATATCATAAATTGATATAACAAATAGAGTATGAGGTAAGTACTTGAAATATACCGAGTACATGGAAATGTAACTAAAATCGAGAACATGTTGTAAATCTGAGAAAAGACTTTACATAAAACATGACTGAATACATAAACTAAGGTAAAGTACAATGACCCTATTTGAGATGCAAGAATACTGACATGGTATGCTAGGCTTCTAAATATTTAATGAAATACAAGTAAAAATTGTTTTGTAGGGTCATGTACATGTACTCAAAACTGAATATGTAATCATAAACTAAAAACTATAATGAAATAAATTGAACTAAACCAAATCTGAAAGTTTACTTTGGGAGAGCCTACTAACCGGAAAACTCCAACGTGAGCCTCACGGAGCCCAACCTGTAACCCTGGTCGGAATGGTGTTCATACCTTTCCAAGGGTAAGAACCATGACTAGTGTAATATGACTCGTGAATTTATGAAGACAATATCAACTAACGATAACCCCTGCATGCGCCCATTGAGGCAAGGGAGACATATTTATTAGCGAGAATCCCATATTCCTGGGGCTAAAGGAATCATTCTCTACTATCAAGAATCCGTTATCCTATGGTGGGATGTAGTTTTGAGACCCATGTTTGTTGGAACCCTAGGCTACTTGGTGCTAAGTACTACTCCTAACCGAACATAAGGATATATGTAAACTGATAATCTGAAGGTGATGTCCTAAGACTAGTCGGAACCACTTTATCTAACAAGGACCTTGAGGGCCTAAAGGATCATGAACATTCTAATACTAAGGGAAAAAAATATTGTTCTAAGACTAGTCAGGGCTACTTTTAACACCATAAAAGACCCTAAGATCAAACCTGAGGCACAAAATGACGAAAATAGAAAAACCTACACCAGGTCACAAGATGAACTACCAAGTGACTTGTTAAGTCACTTGAAGGGTTGTTAAGTGAACCGTTAGGTGCAAGAAATTGGTGAAAAATTATGTTTCATAGATTCTTGATGATTGATTAAGTGATTCGTTAAGTGTCATGATGAATCATTAAGTGGAGGCATCAAGAAAATATTAGAATGTTGGAAAATCTATCCACTAGTCACAGATGCCACTTGACGACCCATAATGTGTCCTAACAGGTCTTTATGTGGCCCATCAAGTTTGGGGATGATTTTTCAAGTCAAGTCATTAAGGGTATATTCTAGGGTTTTCTTATTCCTAACCCTCATTTTTCTCCCAACACCTCTAAGTTAAAGATCAATCCTCTCTAGACCTCAAGCATCAAGTTCCACGTTCATCTCCAATCTGTTGGGCATCAAACCCTCGCATGAATTTCACCAAGATCAGGTATATAGGATTATGAATGGGGATTTCTTCCACCCTCATTCTCAGTTTCATCTCTATCTCCTGATTTCAAGTCTGCAAGCATGATCTTATGAAATTCTAAAGTTAGACCCGATTCTCATGAAATCTCTTATGGTCTCTTATAAATACAAGTCTTTTATGATTCAATTCATGATTTATGATTATTATTGCATGCTTTCTACTAAGGTCTCTCATGAATCTATGTTTTCATGTTTGTGATGATTTTACTCAATTAGGTATGATCATATGAATTTCAATCTTATGAACCTAGGATTTCAAGTTATGATGATTTATTCAAGTATGCATGAATTTTATGAATCTCAAGCTATGTATCATGACCAACTCAGTGACATTGTTTTCATGTCTAGTTCACGTAAGACAAGTCTTATTATTTTAATGTTTTCAACTAGCCCATGAAAAACCAAGTATGTATCATGACTATTACAATGAGCAATATGCATGTTTTGGGAGTAGTATCTAGCATCGAGTAGGATGGGGTTCCGCACACACAGGTCTCAGAACTATGAGCCACCGTAGTTATATATCCATATTTGGGGCCTCACTAGAGTGTGTTTCCCCTGCCCGAAAGGGCTAAAGAGTGATATCATGCCTATATCATTTTTTGCCCTGACTAGACTAAGGAAGGCTCTGCCCACTTGAATGAGATAGTTAGGGCATCTATGTGCTCAACAAATTATGGTGACTGTTATGATGAAGGCTCTCACTGTTCCTTATGTTTTAAGTTATTAATGTACGGGATATATGATATCATGTTTGATAGTATGATTGACTCATTGATCAGATTATGAGCTTTTACTTACATTTTCATACATGGTAGATCATATGATTTTACTTTCAAAACCTCGCGTCATTATGATTCAATTATGATGAATAATTCATGTTTATGACTATCTCATGATCATGATTTTATCATGTTATCCTTACTCTCATGTCTTAGATTTCTTTATAAGCATGATTTCAGATTATCATTTTACTAGCATGTTTTATTTACCTTACATACTTAGTACATTCAAAGTACTGACCGCATAGTCCATGTTATATAATCTCATGATATAAGTTTGGGTGATCAGTTTCAGCCCCAACGTTAGCTTCGCTCCCACTTTGGATCAATCCAGTTCCAGTTTTGGTGAGTCCACATCAATTTTTTCATATATTTCTTCATTTATGTCGTTCAATTTTGAGATTTTGGTAAAGCTAGTTGGGGGTGTTGTCCCATCAGCTCATCGTATAATTATAGGCTTTTCAAAAAGCTATGTATTAGATGGTTCAATATTGTTGACTTGTGGTCTACGTTTATGCTTTATGATATTCAGTCTTCCACTCATGTTGTGGTCGTGATTTTTTTACGCTTCATTTTTTCCATAATATGCTATGTTTTTTCCATGTGTTAGTTTGGAGTTATTCGTGGTTCTAGGTCCCATGTCACGGTCGGGTGTCCAAGTTCGGGTGGTGACATGCTTTCTAAATCGCAAGAGGCTTGAGAGTCTAAAGAACCATAAACCTGATGATCATACTGAATTCATGAAAATCATAGACTCAAATCATAATGTAAATCATATATACTGAGATCATAGTAAAAATCATATATTTTAAACAGGCCGTATTTTAAAAAATACTGCTAAATCATGGTTGAGTCTTAGAAATCATGCTAATATCATATTATGGACATAAATCATGAATTTGAGAGGGGAATCATGAACATAAAAACCTATTGATCATAAGAATCTTGAAAGACATGGCTAACATTATAGAATTCATACATAGAATCGAAACCCTAAGACATAAATCTCTAGCCAATTAAATTCACTAGGGTTCTGGACATAATTGGTACATAAGGGTGAAAAAAAACCCTTGTTGAAGTCCCACATACTTTGTTGAAGAATCCACTAAAAGAACATGAAGCTTGCTACACCTTGGAGAGGAACCCTAGTTCTTGAGCCTTAAGGGGAAGAGAGAAGAAGAACTTATGGTGGTTGTGCAAAGAATGAGGGGTTAGACTAGGAAAAAACCTCTAATAGGTTCCTTAGAATTCCTAAAATGACCTCAATTAGGAATTAAAATCATAGGAAATTACTAAAATACCCTCGAGAACATGAACTAAAATATCTATCGACAGTCATCACGGGTCGTGCCTCGAGTCATTGGTTCTCACCATGACTCTTGATTACAATCTTTTACCAAAAAATCACCTTGACTAATTCTCTAGACTTTTCTCCCATGACGCATCATGGCAACTCATCACTTAGTCCAACGAGTCATCCGGTAACTTGTTACATCAGGACTCTGTCTATAGGTGGAAACAACGAGACTTATGACTACGAGTCGTACCATCCTACCATGGTTCGTGGTATGGACTCGTGGCCTAAGGGATGAAACTTCTATGGCTTACCCGACTCTTACCATGATCCATTACAAGTCACCACTACTCATCACTTGAATCATAGTTCTAGGGAAGACTTGACCAATTCATGGACTGGTGCTCATACCGGGGGACATCACGATTAATCATATCACCCCATGAGTCTTGACATGAGTCATTACATATGAGTCCTGGAAATTCCCTTTGATTTCCTACCACGAGTTTTATTACGAATCATGGTATCATTTGACGAGTCGTACCATGACTCATTCTGAGGCAAAAATTTCCACTTTTCTGTTGGTTTCTTGCTTAAAGTCTAGGTTCTGATCTTAGGAACTTTTGGGGTGTTACGTTGTGATTCACTTTACTCCAATTTGTACAGCTTTCTTGGTATAACTTCTTTTTCTTTAGTAGTGTAATCTCTTTTTGCTTTTGATTATTGATCCCCTTGATTATCTTACCCATGGTTCTCTCTCGGGAAACTTACTTTTTGTTGAATCTGGCATAATAAAGTAGTTTACTGTATAGGCCTGATGATGGATTTCTAGGCAACATTCTTGATAACGTCCAAATACACTCCTCAAAGTGAGAGAGTGTACTTGGTGGTATGCAATATAATTTACCCAACTATGAGTTGGGGTCAAATACACAGAGAATGAGGAATGATTGCTACTAAGATTAAAAATCAATCGAAACAAACTAAATCGTTATATAGAAACTTGTAAAGTAAATTTTGAGGGAAAGAAAGATGAACACTATGTCTATAAATGCGATAACAAAATAGGGCAAGTAGATTGTAGTAAATAATGAGAGAAAACTAGGGATGTGCTATTGACGGGGCATCGATTTGATTAAGATTAATTGATATGTCTAAAGAGGAAAGTATAAGCGTGAATAGTCATGGAAAAGGCTACACCCAATGTTTCTCCGCCACTTGGATGCATTTTACTTGAGTTCTCTCGAACCCCAAGGCCGCATAACAAAATTGCCACATTAACATGGAGAAGAGTTGGGCTATTTCTCGCCTCATATCATTAATGAATTATGAAAATGGATATTGGCTATCTCTAGCCCAACCCCATATAGTCAAAATTCAATTCCTCACTATTGCTTTCTCACCCAAATCCTACTTCTCTTTCTCAAGCAAAAGCAAGATAAGTAAACACAATTTATGTTTAGAACCATAAATATTTCAATTAAAACTTAGAGAAAGCATCAGATTCATATAAGATAAGTGAATCTAAGACTAAAGCAGTAACACCCAATCCATTCTAAGCCCCTATAAAGCACGCACCCTTAACAATAGAATTATCCACTCATGAATGAAGATAAGAAAATTATACCCTTAAATGATTCATCAGAATTCATCATTGAATAGAAAATTCAAGCTTTAATAATGTGCCTCAATGGTGGGTTTTTCCCTAGCTACTTGGAGAAGAAGAAAGAAAAGCTCTAACTTCTCTTTATATTTCTCTCTCTACAATATTCTCTTCCCAAAAGGCTCTTCCATTCTACTTTAGAGGGTGTGTAAAAATTAGGGAAATTCTTCTCCTTCTCCTTGTGCATGGATTCCAATTTTTGCCCATGGAAGCATCCAAAGTACTTTTGTGCCAGAATTGGACCTTTTTACCTTTGTAGCATAGAGGTCACTTGCACGACCACATGTCGTCTACAGGTTCGGTCAGTTAAGCTTGGATCCCTTCTATATTTCATAGGTGCTAACCTGCACCTCGCAGGCCTTTTTCAGCTTTCGTCCGATGCTCCTCTGCATGTCACCTGTGTTTCACAGGTGCCGAAGTGTGGCACGCAGATCTTCTGCTTCTAGCAACTTTGCTTTGTTTAAAATTCATTTGCTTTAATTATTTAAGTTCAATACCTGTAAAATCAAAGATAAAAGCCATAAAACTTTCCTAATTGAGTCGAAAACAAGCAAAAGCTCTTGCTTAAAAGTCTAATGAGTTGATAGATCACCAACTCATCAAACCCTCAAGCTTGAACCATTGCTTGTCCTCAATCAAGACATTTCCTCACAACTAAGAAATTGAATTAAGAACATCATAACATAAGAGTTGCACACAAAGGACCACTAGAGATTAGGACAACCCCAAAATCCCACACCGACTTAATAGAAAGAAAAGACTAAAACATGTTGCACATACTTCAACAAATGACCACAAACAGTTGGTATATTTCACAAATATTCCTTTTATTCAAAACAAGATCAAATAGCATCTCAAGTCATTGAACATCCATATTCAAGGTTTTTCTTTAAGTTCACAACTCACTTGTCTCGTTGACACTTCTAAATTGGAACACAATTTAGCATATAACCCAAGAAAGTGATGCGACTAACACAAAGAGAGAATCTCATTCAGTTTGATGAATTCCACACACATACGAATAACAATATAAAGCAAATACACTCATTCTTACAAAGAAATTCAAGTGCATCCAAATTGACCCATAATCTTGCCTTTCATATAACTCACCACTAATGTAGATTTGTTACAGTCAGAATCACATAGGTCTTGAGGGTCCTAATGAAGCCTCAAGGTAAGGGTAGGAAAAATATTTTAGTTCTAGTGACTAGGACCTCCCTAAATACATTTGTGAATAAATGCAAACATGCCTCTTCATTATTGTTATCACTCCGCCTTATCTCTCTTTGTTCATCAACTTCTTTTTTATTCAAGAACCACCTTTATAACACATTGGATTCCACAATTATCCTCATCTACACAAGAGATAGCACCTTTCAAGTATTCTTTTTCTTCTAAGGATAACAGGTTTTAACCAACCTTTTTCATTCATTTCATATCATAATTTTGTGCTACTTTACATTGAAGCTCACATATTTCCCCTTTTTATGTAAATCCCCAAACTTAGGCTTTTGCCTCATGTCAAGATATTTCCTTATCTCTTCCCAATTCTTGGGCTTCAAGCTCCATATCTTTCATTCTTTTATTCACTAGCATTTAGGGAGGGCGGCTACTAAGATGCGGATTATAAAAGGGTAATAGGCTTGAAATATGGTTTTCAAAGCAAAGGGTCAAAGGCTCAAGAATTGGATAGAAAAGATTGATGATCAAGGTCATTTTGGTTAATTGACTGTTCAAAGAAATCCTAAGATCATTTTTTAAGTGTAGTCACTGTTAGAATTTCGCCTTGAGTCACACTTAGGGAAAGTTCTAGACAATTATGCACACACGATAATTATGCTAAAGACGTCACCACACAAGTGATCACAATCCACGGAGTTTGAAAATTCTCAATATCACATAGAGTATAACTTTAGACAAGCTAGGGTGTGAATCAAAAAGCCAATCAAGGACTGTGTAACCCATGACAAGAGAGTGCTCAATTGCAATGTTAAGTGCCCTTTTTCCCATAACGCATCTACAATGCCAGTAAAAAAGTTTTGTGGTACCTCTTAAAAAAAGTTCAAAAAAGGACCCAAAAAGACACTAGACATGGCATTTTCCTTAAGAAAGTCGCCTCTCAATCAATTATAGGAAAGTACCACCCGGTTTGACAACAAATGAAAAGAACAAAAAATTTTTCTCCTTAGGAAAGAATCGTGGTATAATAAAACTCTTGGAGTTTATTTGCTAACTACTTATGAACAAAGAAGATGGGTCATGAAACATTTGGCAAAGTAAAAGGACCCATCAATGGAAACTCACATTGTCAACACAAGATTTTTATTTTAGCACAAGCCTGAAAAAGGCACTCATCAACTACGCAACTCAAACACATCAACAAAATAATAAATCAAACCCCACAAGGGCAACAAGGACAATCGCCAACCAAAGAACCAAATAGACCCCAATTTACAAAGTAAGAACAACGATGAGTAAGAACACCTTGAATTGGCTATTCTTCCACATTATCATCCGCCTCTTCATTCTCACAGCCATGACCTCCATGCTCAGCCACATCATCTTCATCTATGACCGAAAATAGGTCATCAATGGGTCCTCGTGCTATATGTGTGGCAGCCATGGCTTTGTCAAGGAAGCTCATGTCAATGTCGGTCATGTGTTCCTTGTTCTGCAGCTCTCTCACTTCAGCTCAAAGAGATGGCACCACTCCCTCAACCACATTCACTCAGGAGCACAACTTCTTCAAGGCCTCCAGTGCATCTCAAGCTTGCAGCCCCTTTCTTTTACTTTTGGGAGCATCAGCGTCCCTCCTCTTATCTATGCTAGGCATACTAGTAGAGGAGCTACGCTTATCATCTGGAAATAAAGAGACCCATGCTCACTTGCATAATTAGTGTATGAGCACCGAGTATGGCATGGAGAGGCCTTGATGGAGAGTTTTTCTCTTCCACTGGGTGGCGACTACTTCCTCGATGTTTATTGGCACTCCGAACGTGATGCAAGCAGTTAGTATGGCAACCTCACTCTAATTGTTCTTTGAAGGCATGAGAAGGCAACATTCAAATTTTAGCCATAATTTGGCCTTGAATTTGAGGTATTTCCTTGTAATTTCACCTCCCATGGTGGCCCAGACTGGGTGACCATTGGCAATGATGCGAGCCACCCAGCCAAATTAATTCTGCTTGTCGGCCACCCTTGTCACAAACTCAGTCATGGAGTCAATTTAGTCCTCCCAATAGATAGGACTGATGGCATCCAGAGTGATGTCCACCTCCAGTCCGCGGACCATGACTGATGGGAGGCAAGGGAACTGATCTACCTTCCTTTTTATGTTTCATGGGGTCTTTCCTTGCTTTAAATGAATCATAGTACTCCGGCACGAAATTCGAAAAGTAATTTGGTAGAGTTTCTATAAAAGCATGACAATGCCTTGCATTAAACAATGTGTTGATGTTGGCGAAGTCATCCCTCATTCTTTCCAAATAAAAGCACTTTTTTAAGTGGTTGGCATGTTTTTATATGTGTGGTAATATTCCTTCATGTCCGGCACGTAGAGGATGATAACATATCTGTTATTAGTAGGGGCTGGGCTTACCTTAACCTTGCCCTTCCCTTTGCTTTTGGACGAGGAAGGGGCCTTTCTTTTGTCTTCTTGCATATAAGAAGTCATTGTCCTATAAGACAATGTTTGTTCCACAAAGAAAGCAACTCTTTTTGTGTTTTTCTATATGGAAAGTAAAACGAAATAACTTTGCTAAGAAAAAAATAAGAATATTAGATGCCAAGCAACATGAAATATAAATATAAATGACTGGCAAGGCCTGCGCTACACCTGCAATTTGCAGGTGGAGACCTGCAGTTCGTAGGTGTGTCACAGGCCTGCGACAGAACTGCAGCATATTTTTTGTAGTTACCTACGTTACACCTGCGATTCACATGTGAATACCCCCAGTGCGCAGGTATGGCGCAAAAGGATACAGTGAACCTAAAGCTCAACCTTATTCCTATGCCACCACCTGCATTTCACCGATAGGCATCCGCGACCCGCAGTTGCACGACAGTGGCTACCTCAATTTTTCATGCTCTACAACTCCCATGATCGCACAACTATGAGCATATTGATAAGGAGCATATTTATATGCCAAATCGATACTCAAATGTATAGCTTTTGCCTTGTTTGTCTAATAATGTGTGTACATTCTCATGTAAATTGTACGGA
>JACEIK010011357.1:15889-37425 GCA_018107945.1 Datura stramonium
TACAATTTACATGAGAATGTACACAATTTATTAGACAAACAAGACTAAAGTTATACGTTTGAGTATCGATTTGGCATATAAATATGCCCCTTATCAGCCACTATGCCAATTCTCACTTTAGGGGTAGAGGCATTGTTGGCACAAATGTACAGAACCACCTCTGCACATGTCATTCAATGGAAACTATCCCAAATAACCACTCGAGGAACATATCTTTCGAGAAATCAATTATCTCCTCTTGATGTTCGTCTACACTCATTGGTTTCTTGTTCTTTGCTTTATTGCTAAACATAGCTTGAGACTTTCCTTTGTTAGTATGCTTTGCTCTTTGAGACATGATTCCTGCAAAAGGAAGGCTTATTCAGAAACTATTCAACAAGACACAACCCCACATATAATTTTTTGGGGGGATAAAGGGAATTCAGACTACCCCACACTTAATTCAACATCATGGGCCCACATAAGTTTTACTTAAGAATTTTATAAAACACTTTGTATGTATAAAGAGTTCAACTTTTTTATCAATAGAGGACAAGCACACAGTTTCAACTCATCATCACAGTCAAGCACATTATTAATCACAATTCATTACAATATGACAAATTAAGAATTTTTGTAATGACTCATTCCGTCGTTATCACATTTTCGGCGACATGAATGTAGAAATATAATATTTTCCTAAAGATGAAAATTATTTTCAAAATAACAAGTATAAAATGTGTGCGAATAATGAATAAGGTAAAATTTAAAATAAAGCAGGCCAAGCAGGCAAACCACTTTAGCGAGCAGGGCCTAGCTATAGTGAGACCGCTGCAGTGAGGGTAGCAACCAGTGCAGTGAGAGAAACAAAGCATAATTCCATGTTTCAGTTTATTTTAGAACTCAGTTTCTATTCTAAAAAGGATTTCTTATTAAAAAAGCCCTACGGTAAGCATTTCGAGATTTTACCGAAGAATAGAATGGCCATCTCTTAAAAAATAAGGCTCCACCCTCCTTTTCGCTGATCCTTCATCAAGAATGATGAATTGAGGGCAAGACACAAGATTTGCACCAATTTCATGGTAGCAGCTTGGAGCCCAGGTAAGATATGGTTTACTTTGAGTTTAGACTTCGGTTAGTGAATTATATACACGTATACAATTGATGGGTATGTGTGTGTGTGTATGTGTATGTACATACAAGATTAGAATTCAAATAAAATTAACATAAGAAAAATGGATTCCTATGTGGTAAATTGATTATAAAGAATGATTAAATTATCCTAATGGTGGAAAAGAGGGGGAGGTAGTAAGTCCTATTTTTTTCAATAAATGTTGTATATTTTGGTATTAAAATTAACTCTTATAGTCTTAATGAAAGGATGAGTAGTAATAGAGATGTAATTATCCTACAGGGGAACACAATGGGGAGAAAGAAGCAAGTGCTAAGGTAGACCATAGTTAATTATTCATGGATTTAAAGTGATCTTGGGATAGAATAAGTGTTGTAGAGTTTGTGAGAATTGCTAGTGAGATAATACTTATGATAGGTATGAATATGTGCCAACGTGTAAGTAAACTCTTAAAACAAGATTGGTGATGCTAATGTGAGAATTTATGATGAATATTGTTTTTAATTGTTAAGTCCTTATATGGCTAGGTTGGAATGATTAAACTGATAAATTGGTTAAGTTTATGTTGTATATATGTATTTATTTGTGATTGAGACTTTTGACATGGAAGTGCTATTTGAATAAAATACTAATTGTTTAAGTCTATGAATATAATTTATGATTTCAATGAGCATTTGTGATAATCAATGTATACCTGTTATTGTTCTCTTCTGTGATGACCAAATAGAGCACATAATAAGGTATGATGAGGATGATTAAGTAACATACCATTATTCTGATATGAAAAGCTAATGTCCGAGGTGAGCATCTAAAAGAGAGAATATGTGATAATTGAGGAATATATCATTCTTTTGAGATGAGTGCCTCATATTTGAGGTGAGAATTCGAATGAGTAGTTATGATACGAGTGACTCGTATTCGAGGTGAGCATCATGAACAGTTATGATATGAGTTGCTCATGTCCTAGAGGAGCGCCCAGACGAGCAGATGAATGGGAACGAGTACCATGCCAGTACAATACATGGATTTCTAGAGTCCCTGCATGACATAAGTGGATGGACAAACATAAGACTCTCTGGAATGTGTGTATAGATAAGAGACAAATACATGATCAGATTTGATACAGAGTGAGACTGATGAGATACAGAGATTATATAGTTTTGATTCAATATGGATAATATTCCATGATTATGGTGTGGTGGTATATCACTATTGATCACTTGATTGACTTTATGCCTTACAAGGGAATCATATACTGTGAGCTGATTTACATGCTTATGTCTTGATATGGTTGATTTAGCTAATTATTATTAACTGTGGGGATTTCCTAAGATTGGGTGACTATAGTATATTTTGATGCTGGGTTGGTCCTAGCCAGTGGTGTTGTGCTATTAATTAGATAATAGCTATAAAAATATTTATGCATGATGATAAGTAATTTTTTGGTAACTTAAAATAGACACGGCTAAATGCGAAAGTGTAAGTATTTAGTGTAGGTGCTATTACGTGTCGAAATTGTGTTGAAATAGAATAGGCTAAATTATATAGTTGAGCTACTGGCTGATATAGCACCGCTGCAGCGGTAACATTTCTACTGCAATGAGACCACCATAATGGTCGTAGAGTCACCGCCACAGTAATAGTAAGATCAAATGTCTAAGTCTTATCGCGAAGGACTCACTAAACATAGTATGGGTATTTCTGAACCATTAAAAAATTAATAAAGAAATTTGGATAAATATGATTAATTGTCATAAGTTGTTGAGTGTTAATGAATTATCTAATATTGTTGAATTTATACTGTATTGCATAAAATAATCTCAGTCGATTCAGTGATACTTACTAGTATGTGTGGTGTATTGATACTACTCTTTCTACATATTTATGTGGTGTAGGTTTCTGGCAGGATTTTGAAGTTTCATAAATTAATGTGGTGGTACTCAGTATCAACTTCCACACTTCTATCTCCTGGACAAACTACATCCTCTTTTATTGGCATTACTCTGGTTGGAGCTGTTGTACATGTTTAGACTAGATCCTTAGGAAAATTGTTATTTAAAGTTTTGTATGTAAACATGGTGTTTTAGATGGTGAATTATGTATATTTATAAATACGAAGACTATCGAAAAAATGGTATTTTTATAAAAAGGAATTCTCCTACTGGACTAGAGTTGGGCAGTGTGTCCGCACGATCCTCCACTTTGAGCCACGACAATTTCACAACATCTCCGGTCAAGATTATTACTAGTGATAAGTTACAAGTTCAACTTGGGGAAGAACAAGAGAGGGGTTTGCCATGGTTTTGAGATTAGGAATTTAAGACAACCCAATTGACCCACTCAATGAGTACCAACTATAAGAGAGAGAAGAGGAAGCACACCTTGATCATTGAAGAAAGATTGAAGATAGAGGGTTAGAGTGTGTTGGGCGGGGAGGGGGGCACTTAGTGTAAAGTGAGAAGGGAGAAAAATAAGAAAAGGGGTTGGCTTTAAAAGTCATTTCTTGACCCCCTCCTTTTTCTAGAGGTAGGAAAGAAAGAAACTTTTTTTGGAACATGTTAATTCGCACTACCATGCGCCACTCGCATAGTGGCCAGCAACGTGGTAAGCTCCCATTTGATAGGACCGCAAAACTTGTTAATTTGAAGTATCGTGATACGGTAGGCATTTTTCATGCCTGCTTTCGGTTCCATCCCTTTGATGTTGTTTAGGTGTTTGCCTCCCCTTTCCCATATCCCAAGACCATAGAATTCTGCAAAAAAGAAAAACCTTACTGGGTTTGTTAGACTGAATATACAATGATATAAAAGTACATATAAGGTCGAGTTGCCTTTCGAGAAGCTTATAACTTAATCTCGCAACACGATGCAAGTTCCCTAAGTCTTTTTTAAGGATGACAGAGGCTTATTGTAACACCCCAAAAGTTCTTTAGACCAAAACCTAGACTTGGAATGAAAAAAACCATAAAAATTCTTGCCTCAAAATGACGCAACCAATGAGTCGTTGTCAGGAACAACAGCCCGTCAGAAGAATCGTAGTGAGCTCCTGAAAATTTCCTCTCAGGTACCTAAGATCCATAGAATGACTCGTTGTATGAAATAACAAGTCATCATATTTCTCGTTCTAAGCTAGTCTAGGAACTTGTTAAATCTTTCTTTCAAACAATGAGCGTAAGACGATGAGTCGTCATTTGATGTAATGACTAGTCCTATGAAGCTGTTGAATGAATTCAAAAAAATGCTAAACTTTCTCCAATGACATTGGATAGAAACAATGACCCGTTGTTTCATATAAAGGGTCATTTTGTTTTTCCGTTAGAGGAGATCCAGAAGCTATTCAAAATTCTCTCTAGTGACGACGAGTAGTAGCAATGACCCATTGTACCAACCAACAAGTCATCCTATTGTCCGTCACGAGGAATCTAGAGGACTGAAATTTCTAGTCTGAAAACAACGACTACAACCAATGAGTCGTGGTCACAGCCAACGACGCGTTGTGGGGCCTGCTGGATCTAGACAGTCAGATTTTGAAACAGTTATCCAGAGGCATTTTTGTAAAATTCTAAGCTCATAACTCCTAAACTACGTCATTTTGGAGTACGGTCAGAGGGGAATTAACGTAAATAATCAACATTCTCCTTTCATTCTCTCCCAAACCTATAGGAACATTATGTAGAAACTCAAACAAGGCTTCTCAAAGAAAGAGTTAGGGTTATGCTTTTTCTCTAGATTTCCAAAAGTTTCCTCAGATAAATTCATCTACAGGTATGTGGGGTTTAGCAAGGGTATTCCTCTCACCCTTGTGCTCATGTATTTTCATAATCTTTCATCAATTTCTGCCCTATAGAAATCATGAGTTAGGTTCCAGAAAGATCCTACTTTTTCCTTGAATTTTATTAATTCTCCCAATTCCCCTAAGTAATATTATGTGAAATTCATGGTTTGACTTCATTTTTACTTATTCATTACTAGCCCTAATGTTAGCATGATTTTGGGTTGGACACTGTATGATTTAAAAGCTGATCAGGAAGTTATATCATCATGCTATTATCACTTGAGTATGAATTGTAGCATGAGTTCCTTAAACAACAGTCAATACTTTCAACTTTTGAGTATACTCACTATTTTTAGAAATATCACTTATCAACTATCAGTACTATCAGATTTTTTAGTATTATTCACTTTAACAGGTCCTTTAGACTTTATGGGCACTTCCAAATAAGTTGTCCTAATTTAGTCTTAGGACATTAGTTTCGAGATATAAGTCTAGTACAGTTTCGTACACCTATATTTATTTATGTGTCTTCAGTTAGGAGTAGTACTTAAACCCTGAGTAAACCAGGGTTCAACGCATCCAGGCTCCTAGAACTACGTGCCACCATAAGATACGGTGGGCCGAATGGGTTTTATAGTTAGTGATCATACAACCAGTCACTATACCCCGACAAGGTACGGTGGGCCCTATCAATGGGGAGTAAAAATAGAACTCCACGTCTAGCTCACATGGCTACATGTTGGTTAACAGACACTCCCACAATATAGTATAGTCAGAGTCCTTAGTCTAGTCTAGTCTATCTAATTTCAGGATATGCTTATGAATCTAATTTGGTTTATTAGTTCATATGGTATTCTCAGATATGTCAGATTAATTTTAGTATTCATGATTTTTGATAGAGTTTTTGCATGTTATTTCAATTAAGTTTATGAGTTATCAGTATATGTATGTTTTACTTGCATCTCACATACTCAGTACATTCCAAGTACTGATTGCATATTTCCATATGCTACATCATTTTATGATATAGACTCAGGTACCCAACCTCAACAGCGTAGTTAGTTTCTCTTGGTGATTTCCTGCATTTGACTGTGGTGAGTCTTCATCTTTCGAGGGCCCGAGATTTGATTTCAGCTATTGATTTTCTAGCTTTTCAAACCTTAGAGTTAGTCGGGGGCTTGTCCCAACAACTCATCTTTAAGTAGAGGCATTCACACAGATAGTCAGTTAGTATGTTAAATTGATGTTTTAAATTTAGTATTCCATATGTATTTACTTAACTTTGATTATTTTGTTGCTTAGAAGCAGTTGTCCAATTATTTCAGTTATGTTTCTGCTCAATTTATTTAGCACTAAGATCATAGCAGTGTTATGTCATGCCATGGATTTGCATGGGGTCACTTGTGATCCTAAATACCGTGTCGTGTCCAGGGTGTAAACTCGGGTCATGACAAACTTGGTATCATAGCATAAGGTTTAGAGTGTCCTAGGATGTTTGAAAGCCATGTCAAGTAGAGTCCTTTTCATAGGTGTGAAGCGCGCCACACTTATGAAGGGGAGGCTACAAGACATTTTAGGAAAATTCTCTTTCTTCATGACTCGTATCGTGCATAGATTTTAATCTCTAAAATGTCCTCCTAACTCGTACTCTACCCTTTTCAGTTAACAATGCCTCCTAAAAGAGGAAATGGAAGGAGGAACGGTAATGCTAACCAGCCAGTGCCACCAGCTCTAGCAGCCCCTCAGGACGATTAGGTGTCACATGCAAATTTCTGGGCTGCTATTCAAATGGTGGCTTATGTGATGACCAACTAGGTCAACCAGTAGGTCATCCTACCAGTCAATGCTAATGGGTCTGCAGCTGCTGCCAGAGTTCAGGATTTTACTCGGATGAATCCCCCAACATTTCACGGGTCTAAGGTAGATGAAGACCCGTAGGAGTTCATTGACGAGGTTCAGAAGATTACCCAAATCATGGGTGTTACTTATATCGAAAGTATAGATTTGGCTGCTTACCAGATGAAGGGGGTGGCTTAGATATGGTATAAGTAGTGGAAAGAGGGAAGCAAAATGTCACGACTCGAGAGTACACCCGGATCGTGGAAACGGGACAAGGAGCCCCGAAAGACTCTGAGTAAACCCATGGAGTGAGAATATATCTAATTCATTCCCATAAGGCGAAAAGCTTAACGTAATAATCATGCACTAGCTAAAAATTGTAACAAGAGGTGTAAGAAAAAACCATACAAGATCCAAACATAAACGGCTGAATACTACACATAGGTTTGAAAGCCTCTAATCATAATAGTCGGGTTGAAGGTACGAGACCCCAACTAACCCCAACATTCTGGAAATAAAAGGTAATTAAAGTTCGAACAAGAAGCCCTCGAATCATGAGGACTCACCACCGAAGGATGAGAGAAGAGTTGAGCGCAAGCTAGGAACGATGCTGAACTTGTGAACCGAGTCCTGAAAATATGTGGGTTAGTACTTGGAAGGTACTGAGTATGTAAGGTATGCAAGACAATGCTTAAAAACATGAAAGTTATAGGAGTGGGGACATCATGATCATAAATACTGCAATCATAAATATATATATATNAAAATACCCATAAACCTATCGTAGCCATAACATGAGGGAAAATATTTCATAAACACGGCTTGAGCCAAAAGAACATAATCATACATGCATTTATATATGAGGAACAGTGGGAGATTTCTATAACCGACATACCCCATATGAGCACACATGGAGCCCGACCTATAAGCCTAGTTGGGAGGCCGTCCATACCTTGCCAAGGATATGAACCATGAAAGGCGTGATATCACTCATGAAGACCCCGTAAGGCATAGGGGACAGACATTGAGGCAGTCCCAAGAATAACCTATGGTGGCACGTAGTTTTGAGATTCGGGGCATAACTTAGGCCCCGAACCTACTCGGTGTTAAGTAATACTCCCAAAACATGCAACGTGCTCATAAAATTCATACATGACATGCATGGCTAGTTAAACTGTGATAACAATAACATGCTTGAGAATTTGTGATACTAGCGATGAAAATAGGCCCTTGGTTCGGCAAAAATCATAGTTCATGAATCATAAGCAACATGTGGGAATTTCCCATAATCTCAACCATACTTGAAATGCTTAAATTTATGGAAAACATGATCATAATATAATGAGTAATTGAAAACATGCTTAGAATTCAAAAGTTCATATCATGCTTTAGAAACCACCATAATTATGAATTTTACTACAAATCCCATGATTTAGGGTACATGTGCTTTTAGGGATTAAATCATCAAATATTGAATAAAATGAGTGAAAACAGCCCAAAAATTCAAACCCATGACTTTAAACATACTACAACATGTTCATATCGATTTTTGAGGAAACATGCAATTGGGTTATGATCCATCAAGAGTTTGTAATTTAAACTAAGTATTTGCGAGAAATTGGGCATGGGTAGGGACTAAACTACCCATTCAAAACCCCATATACCTGGTATTACGTGATTCTTAACCCCCTTGAGGAACCCTAGGTGGAAACTTGAAGAATCTTGAAGAATACACTTGAATCCCTTTCCTCTTTCCTCTCTACTCTTACAAGTATCTAATGAGGTTTATCCTGGATGATTTCCCCTTAAAAACTCTGTCTCAACCTCAAAATGACGTAGTTTAGGTCTTAGGAGCGTAGGAAATTACAAGAAGGCCCTTACTAAATCGCAGGAAATAACTGCCAGGTGATCCTAACAGGCGACCTGACGACTCGTTACCAGGGACAATGAGTCGTTGGGTCATTTTGTCGAGTCCACTAGAACTTTTCACCCGGGATCTTAGTGGAGGACATGATGACTCGTCCCCCGAGGCAACGGCTCATTACCAACTTGCGTCAAGTACACTGCCTCACCCTTAATCAAATGTTTACAGGCTTGATCACAAACCACCTCACGAGTTGTTAGGGCTGACCACGACTCGTGGGGTCCCATCCCTTAGGTACACTGGTCAGACCTCCCAGATAACCCTTAACCTCACCCCACAAGAGACCTGACGACTCGTGGTGGCTGACCACGAGTTGTTCCCACGCCCGTGGGCACCTCAACTCCTTAGCACAGTCCAACCTTCCCACGAGCCACCCGATGACTCGTGGGGTCTTCTCACGAGTGGTCTAACGACTCGTTCTGCACTGCTGCAACATTTTCTAGATTTTTTCCGTTTAACTCTCGGGTCTGATCCTTGGGTTCCCTAGGTATAACAATATCTCCCCCTTACGAACATTCATCCTCGAATGGTAAAAACATGCAGAAAACCTAGAATCAAACAATCACCATATGCAAATACTGATCATTTATGCGAAAAACTAGCGGAACGACTACCCCCGAAAAGAATTACATAATTGACTGAATTCAGACATCACATACATTTATCATATTATAAAACATACTTGCACGCATGAACAGAACATGAAAAACTGAATAGAGGTGTAGGGCAGAAATTGATACCTCAAACTGAAATTGAGCCGGTAGGGAACAAATGGGGTATTTAGCCATCATATCCGCTTCGGCCTCCCATGTGGCTCCCTCGACATGTTGATTTATCCATAACACCTTTAATGAGGCTACTTCCTTATTCCTCAGCCTCCGAACCTGACGGTCCAAGAATTCAATGGGAATTTCCTCATAGATGAGGCTATCCTTCACAGAAACATTTTCCACCGGAACCACTAAGGATGGATCTGCCAAGCACTTTTTCAAGAGTGATACGTGAAATACGGGATGAACTGAACCCAACTCTGAAGGTAACTCTAATTCATAGGATACTTTACCCACTTTTCTCACAATCCGGTATGGGCCAATATAGTAGGGGTTGAGTTTCCATTTCTTTTTGAATCTCATTACTCCCTTCATGGTAGATACCTTCAAAACACCCAATCATCGACCTCAAAATCAAGCTCTCTTCTCCTTACATCCACATAAGACTTTATGTGAGTTTGAGCCATTTTCAACCTTTCTGTTATCAACTGAACTTTCTCCATGGCCTCATGGGCTGAATCTGGAACCACTAACGAAGCCTCATTGACTTCAAACCACCCAATGGGCGATCTACACTTTCACCCGTAAAGAGCCTCGAATGGTGCCATCTGAATACTGGAGTGGTAGCTGTTATGGTAGGCAAACTCAATAAGAAGCAAATGCTCATCCCAAATACCCTTGAAGTCAATAAAACATGCCCTCAACATGTCCTCAAGAGTCTAGATAGTCCGCTCCGCCTGCCCATCTGTTTGCGGATGAAACGCCATGCTGAGTTTGACCTGGGTACCAAGTCCCTTTTGAAAAGATCTCCAGAACTGAGAGGTGAACTGGGTACCTCTATCTGATATAATTGAAAAGGGCACTCTGTGCAATATAACCATCTCTAGGATGTATAATTAGCATTATCTTCCACTGAATCAGTGTCTTTGACCGGTAAGAAATGAGCAGCTTGGTCAACCTGTGACAACAACCCAAATGGAGTAATACTATCTACGAGTGTGGGGCAAACCTATTATGAAGTCCATGTTGATTTCTTCCCACTTCCAAGTAGGAATGCTGATATCCTGAACTACACCTCCCGGTCTCTGGTGCTCAACTTTCACTTGTTGGCAGTTTGGACACTTGGCTACAAATTCTGCAATATCCCTCTTCATGCCATTCCATCAGTAGATTTACCGCAAGGCATGATTCATCTTGGTGGCACCTTGATGGATAGAATATCTGGATCCGTGAGCCTTATGCAACATCTGGCTCCTCAAATCATCCACGTTCGAAACACATAAGAGACCCTGGTACCGGAGTACACCATCTCCCACTTTGGAGAAGACTTCTA
Organism: Datura stramonium; assembly: GCA_018107945.1. NCBI lineage: Eukaryota > Viridiplantae > Streptophyta > Magnoliopsida > Solanales > Solanaceae > Datura > Datura stramonium. The sequence continues at coordinate 26,641 of JACEIK010011357.1, forward strand.
CCTTCTAATTTTGAACGGCCTCCTTCAACTTTACCAATGTTGGATCTTCATCTTGCTTAGCCTTTACCTCTGTCACCAAGGACGACTCTGATCCATTCTATACAACTACACCACCATTGGTCGAATCAACTAATCTAACTCCCAATCGCACAAGTCGATGCACCTCCGTCACCAGCTCCCTCTTTCCTTCACTCACATGCGACACACTCTCCATAGATAGTCTACTAAGGGCATACTCTACCACGTTGGCCTTACCCAGGTGGTAAAGGACACTTATGTCGTAGTCCTTAAGTAGCTCCAACCACCTCCGTTGCCGAAGATTGAGATCCTTCTGCGTGAACACATACTGTAAGCTCTTGTGCTCAGGGAATACATCTACATGAACCCCATACAAATAGTTTCGCCAAATCTTTAAAAGAAACACCACCGCGGCCAACTCAACATCGTGGGTCAGACAATTCTTCTCATGAATTTTCAGCTGTCTGGAAGCATATGCCACGGCTTTCCCATGCTGCATCAATACACATCCCAGTCCGACTCTTGAAGCATCACAGTATACAACAATGCCATTGGTGCCCTTCGGTAAAGTCAACACCGGTGCCGAAGTGAGTCCGGCCTTCAATTCCTAGAAGCTCTTCTCACAGGCCTCCGACCATTGGAATTTCACCTTTTTATAAGTCAATCTAGTCAATGGGGTTGAAATGGATGAGAAACCTTCTATGAACCTCTGATAGTAACCCGCTAAGCCCAAAAAGCTCCTGATCTCTGAAGGGCTTACCGGTCTGGGCCAGTTTTTTATCGCTTCTATTTTCTGCGAGTCCACCCTTATACCTTCGCTTGACACTACATGTCCCAAGAATGCAACTGAATTCAGCCAAAACTAACATTTGCTGAACTTGGTGTATAGTTGGTTATCCCTAAGGTTCTGGAGTGCTACCCTCAGATATGCAACATGCTCCTCCTCGCTCCTGGAGTATATTAATATGTCATCATTGAACACGATCACGAACATATCCAGATATGCCTTGAATACCCTGTTCATCAGGTCCATAAAAGCTGTAGGGGCATTGGTTAGTCCAAAAGACATGACAATGAATTCATAATGGCAATACCGGGTTCTGAAAGTAGTCTTTAGGGTATCGCTCTCCCGAATCGTGAGCTGGTGATACTCGGGCCTGAGATCTATCTTGGAGAAATACTTAGCACCCTGAAGCTGATTGAATAGGTCATCAATCCTAGGTAGAGGGTACCTATTCTTGATGGTGACTTTCTTCAACTACCTATAGTCGATACACATCCGAAGAGAATAGTCCTTCTTCTGGACGAACAACACTGGGGCACCCCAGGGGGACTTGCTCGGTCTAATGAAACCCTTGTATAGCAAATCTTCAACTACTCCTTTAACTCTTTTACCTCGGCTGGTGCCATTCGGTAGGGAGGAATCGATATGGGCTGCGTGCCGGGTAGAAGATCAATCTCAAAATCAATCTCCCTCTCGGGAGGAGCACCTGGTAGGTCATCTGGGAATACCTTGGATACTCACATACCACGGGGACTGACTAAATGGTTGGGGTCTCGGAGGTGGCATCCTTAACTCTAACCAAATGGTAAATACAACCCTTAGCAACCATTTTTCGAGCCTTGATATAGGAGATAAAGTGACCTACAGGTACCGCAAAACTACCCCTCCATTCTTAAACTGGTTCACCTAGAAATCGGAATTGCACTACTCGGGTTCTATAGTTAATAGAAGCATAACATGCAAACAACCAGTCCATGCCCAAAATAATGTTAAAATTAGTCATAGCCAATTCTACTAAGTCTGCGGAGGTAACCTTATGCGATACAGTAATGGGACAACTTGTATATACCCACCTCGCTACGACTGAATCCCCAACCGGAGTGGACACAAAAAACAGTTCTGACAAAGTTTCAGGAGTTACCTTGAAGTTACTAGCAATGTAAGGTGTCACAAAAGACAGAGTATCCCCCAGATGTAACAAACTATAAGAATCCATATGAAAGACTTGGAACGTACTCGTAACCATATTGGGAGAAGTCTCCTGCTCCTGTCGAGAGCCAAGTGCATAAAACTGGTTGTGGCGCTGATCGCCAGCTGGGCCAGTCAAAATACCCTACTAAATAGGACGTGCCGCTGGAGCTGCTGAACTAGCTGCCGGAGCGCAGGCTCCACCTCCTCCTGACCTGGTTGCAGGGAAATTCCTGAGCCTGTGTCCAGGTTTGCCACACACGAAGCAAGCATCTGAGCTTACCAAACACTTCCCTGGGTGGTTCTTTCCACAACTAGCACAAGATGGGAATGTGCGCTCTGTGCGCATGCTATTCTAACTCCTGGAACATGAGGCCCTGCTCCTCTGATCGTCTCGTGTCCTGGATGGGGTACTGGCTGAAGATGGTGCTGGTGTATTAGACTTGTGCTAGGACTGCTGGTGAGGCTCACCTCCTGGCCTCGACTGGGAGGACCTGTAGCTATCAGTTCTGGCCCTCTTTGCCTCTCTCTGCCTCCTATGAGCTGCCTCCATCTGTTGGGCATAAAGGACTATTTGTTGGTAGTCCATATCCTAATGAAGAATGGCTGTTCTGCAGTCTTTGTCCGAATACTCGGCTACTCCCTGCAAGAATCTGCTCACCCATGCCCTCTGGTCCATCACTAACTCAGGGGCATACTTTGACAGGTGAGTGAACTCAAGTGAATATTCTAACACCGTCATCTTCCCTTGTTTGAGATTAACAAACTCCGTTGCCTTCAATCCCTCATCTCCCGAGGGAAGAACCTGTCAACAAAGGCCATGTGGAACTCGTCCCAGATGATAGGGCTTGCCTCCGCTGTCCGGCTGTCCTTCCATTGCTTGAACCAAATATAGGCGACCTCCTTTAGGTGATAAGAGGACAAATCAACACACTCCTCATTTGTCACTCCCATAACCTGAGTGACCTTCAAGATTCCCTCAATGAACTCGTGTGGATCCTCGTCCACCTTTGCCCCTGTGAACTCGGGAGGGTTCATCCTTATAAAGTCCAAGATTCGGGCTACCGCTTCATTGTCGTTCTATGGAACATGTGCAACAGCCTTCTAGTTGACCTAAGCGGTCAAGGCCTGCGCCAACATTTGAATAGCAGCCCGAAACTCGGCGCGGGCAGCTGGCTCTAGTGCCTGGGGCTCCTGCACATGTGGGGCTTGCTGACTCCCTTATCATGGCCACCCTCGTGTCCTTCATCGTTTCTATTCCTCCTTCCCTTCATTCTCCTAGGAGCCATAATTTTCTACAATCGCAAAACACACGAATTAGAAGGATGGAGATATTTTCACCGCACGACATAGATCATGAAAGAAGGGGATATTTCCTAAAATGTTTAGTAGCCTCTTCTTCATAAGTGTGGTGTGCTTCACACCCATAAAAAAGACTCAACCTAATGCGGCTTTCAGACTCCCTAGGACACATCTGAACCTAGTTCTCTGATGCTAAGTTTGTCACGACCCGAGAGTACACCCGGATCGTGGACAAGGGACAAGGAGCCTCGAAAGACTCCGAGTCAACCCATGGCCCGATCATATATCTAATTGATTCACATAAGGGGTAAATCTTAACCTAATAATCATGCACTAGTTGAAAATCAAAACAAGAGGTGTAAGAAACAACCATACAAGATCCAAACATAAACGACTGAATACTACACATAGGTCTGAAAGCCTCTAATAATAATAGATGAGTTGAAGGGACAAGACCCCAACTAACCCCAATATTTTGGAAACAAAAGGTAATTAAAGTTCAAACAAGAAGCCCTCGAATCATGAGGACTCACCACCGAAGGCTGAGAACAGAGCTGAGCGCAAGCTAGGAACAATGTTGAACCTGTGAACTGGATCCTGAAAATATGTGGGTCAGTACATGAAAGGTACTGAGTATGTAAGGTATGAAAGACAATTCTTAAAAACATGAATGTTATAGGAGTGGGGACATCATGATCATAAATACTGAATCATAAATATATATATGTCGTAAGGCTCAAGATTTCCAAAATACCCATAAACCTATCGTAGACATAACATGAGGGAAAACATTTCATAAACATGGCTTTAGCCAAAATAACATAATCATACATGCATTTAAACATGAGCAACAATGGGAGATTTCTATAACCGACATACCCCATACGAGCACACATGGAGCCCGACCTGTAAGCCTAGTCGGGAGGCCATCCATACCTTGGCAAGGGTACGAACCATGAAAGGTGTGATATTACTCATGAGTACCCCATAGGGAATAGGGGAAAGACACTGAGGCAGTCCCAAACATAACCTACGGTGGAACGTAGTTCTGAGATTCAAGGCATAACCTAGGCCCTAAACCTACTCGGTGTTAAGTACTACTCCAAAAATCGACAATGAACTCATAAAATTCATACATGGCATGCATGGCTAGTTAAACTGTGATAACAATAACATGCTTGAGAATTAGTTATACTAGCCACGGAAATGGGCCCTTGGTTCGGCCAAAATCATAGTTCTTGAATCATAAGCGACATGTGGGCATTGCCCATAATCTCAACCATACTTGAAATGCTAAAATTTTTGGAAAACATGATCATAATAACTTGAGTAATTGAAAACATGCTTAGAATTCAAAAGTTCATATCATGCTTTAGAAACCACCACAATTATGAATTTTACTAAAAATCCCATGATTTAGGGTACATGTGCTTTTAGGTATTAAATCATCAAATATTGAAGAAAATGATGGAAAACAGCCCAAAAATTCAAACCCATGACTTTAAACATACTATAGCATGTTCATATCGATTTTTGAGGAAACATGCAATTGCGTTATGACCCATCAAGAGTTTGTAATTCAAACTAAGTATTTGAGAGAAATTGGGCATGGCTAGGGACTAAACTACCCATTCAAAACCCCACATACCTGGTATTACGTGATTCTTAACTCCCTTGAGGAACCCTAGGTGGAAACTTGAAGAATCTTGAAGAAGACTCTAGAATCCCGTTCCTCTTTCCTCTCTACTCTTAAAAGTATCAAATGAGGTTTATCATGGATGATTTCCCCTTAAAAGACCCTGTCCCGACCTCAAAATGACGTAGTTTAGGTCTTAAGAGCGTAGGAAATTACGAGAAGGCCCTTATTAAATCGTAGGAATAACTGTCAGGTGACCCTAACGGGCGACCTGACGCCTCGATACCAGGGACAACGAGTCGTTGGGTTGATTCGTCGAGTCCACTGGAACTTTTCACCTAGGCTATTAACGGAGGACATGACGACTCATCCCCCGAGGCAATAGCTCGTTACCATCTTCCATCAAGTACACTGCCTCACCCTTAATCAAATTTCTACAGGCTTGCTCACGACCCACCTCACGAATCGTTGGGGATGGCTAGGACTCGTGGGGTCCCATCCGTTAGGTACACTAGTCAAAACTCCCAGGTAACCCTTAACCTCACCCTACGGGAGACCTGAAGACTCGTGGTGGCTGACCATGAGTCGTTCCCATGACCGTGGGGACCTCAACTCCTTAGCACAATCCAATCTTCCCATGAGCCACCTGACGACTCGTGGGGTCTTCTCATGAATCGTCTAACGACTCGTTATGCACTACTGCAACATTTTAAAGATTTTTCCCGTTTTACTCCGGAGTCTGATCCTTGGGTTTCTGTGGTATAACACAAAATAGTGCAGGTCCAATGGAGTAGGACAAATTTGTGACTGCATTACTAGACAGATTCTTTCCCCGAGAGTTAGGGGAAGCTAAGGCCACTGTGTTTGTGAACTTGAAGTAGAACGACATGACAGTGGTAGGAGTATGTGTTAAAGTTCACTCAACTGTTGAAGAATGCTCCAGAAATAATTATAGAGCTGAGGGCTCGCATGCTCAAGTTCATGAATGGAGTATCAAACTTGGTAGCCAAGGAGTGCACGACTGCCTCCTTATCAATGAGATGGACATCTCTAGACTCATTATACACGCACAATAGATAGAGGCGGATAAACTGAAGGAGATAGAGAGGGAGAGTAAACGGGAAAGGATGGGCCAGTTTGTGTATTCTCAACAGAGGTCAGGTGGTAGCAATCACCCACAGCAGCAACAGAGATCTCCAACATCCCCATCAGCCAGTGCTCTTTCTTTCAGGCTTCACAAAGATCGGAGGGGTGGAGCATTAGGCTCCCAGTCCTAGAGCCATGTCTCCAGCAACCACACTTTTCTAGTATGCCCTAAGTGTTGTAAGAAATATCTGGGTGTACGCCATTTGGGCAAGGAGGGTTGTTTTTGTTGTGGTCAACTAGGCCACAAGTTGAGAGATTTCCCGTCAAAAGGACGGGGGAAGGCCTATTCAACCATATCCATAGCTCCACTAGGTCTTTCTGTGCAGTAAGGTACTACCTCAGCTATGGGTGGCGGTCAGCACTAGAACTGCTTCTATTCCCTATCCTCTTGTCAAGATCAGAAGAACACACCAGACATAGTCACTAGTATGTTACGTCTCTTTCAAATAGTTGTGTATGCTTTACTAGATCTAGGAGCCACACTTTTTTTCATGACTCCTTACATTGTCGTCTAGTTTGATATTAGTCTTAAAGTTCTCTTAGAGCCATTTTCAATCTCTTCCCCAATTGGTGAGTCATTTAGAGCCAGCCGTCTGTACAGAAATTATGCGGCCATAGTGTTATAGAAAGTCACCAGTGTTGATCTAGTAGAGTTAGATATAGTCAATTTTAACCTCATCCTTGGCATGGACTGGTTACATTCTCTATGCCTCAATTGACTGCATAACTAAAGTCATTAGATTCCAATTTCCTAATGAACCATTCTTAGAGTGGAAGGGTAGTACTTCAGCGCCTAATGGTCAATTTATTTGATACCTTAAGGATAGGAAAATGATCTCAAAGGGGTATATCTATCACTTAGTTAGGGTCAAATATTCTAGTTGCAAGACCTCAACACTTCAATCAGTTCAAGTTGTGAATGAGTTTCCCAATGTATTTCTCGAATATCTTCTCGGAGTCCCTACCTAGCAGGGATAGACTTTAGCATAGACCTTCTTCCAGGTATGCAACCTATCTCAATTCCTCCTTATAGAATGGCTCCATTTGTGCTTAAAGAGTTGAAGAAATAACTGAAACACCTTCTAGATAAAGGCTTCATTAGACCCAACATCTATCCATGGGGTGCCCCAGTCTAATTCGTGTGAAAGAAAGATGGTACACTCAGAATGTGCATTGACTATCCTTAGATGAAAAAGGTCAAAGTCAAGAACAGGTATCCTCTACCTAGGACTGATGGCTTGTTCGATAAACTTCAGGGAGCTAGTTGTTTTTCCAAGATAGATCTCATATCAGGATACCATCAAATCAAGGTCAGAGAAAGTGACATTCCGAAAATAGCCTTCAAAACTCAGTATGGTCACTACGAATTCATAGTTATGTCTTTTGGACTAACCAATGCTCTTGCAGCTTTTATGGATCTAATGAATAGGGTATCCAAGCAATACCTGGACATTTTTGTTATTGTCCTTATAGATGATATTCTGGTTTACTCCAGAACAGAGGAAGAGTATGCAGACCATCTGAGGTTAGTGTTGCAAACTCTCAGGAACCGCCAATTGTTCACTAAATTTAGCAAGTGTGAATTTTGGCTGAAATCAGTTGCATTCCTTGGGCATGTGGTTTCCAGTGAGGGTATTCAAGTGGATCCTCAAAAGATAATAGCAGTCAAGAACTGGCCAAGACCCGCCTCTATGTTAGATATAAGGAGATTCTTGGGCCTAACCGGTTATTACAGACAGTTCGTAGAAGGGTTCTCCTCCATTGCTTCTCCTTTGACCAGACTAACTCAAAAGAAGGTGAAGTTTCAATGGTCTGATAAATGTGAGAAGAGTTTTTAGGAGTTGAAGACTCGACTCACTCAGCCCTAGTTTTGACTTTTCCAGGAGGTTCATACATGTTTGTGATCTATTATTATGCCTCTAGAGTTGGCCTTGGTTTAGTTCTGATGCAACATAGCAATGTCATAGCTTATGCTTCTAGACAGCTCGAGGTTCATGAGAAGAACTATCTTACTCATGATTTTTAGCTGGCAGCGATAGTAGTTGCCTTGATGATTTGGAGGCACTACTTTTATGGAGTTCATGTGGATGTTTTTACTAACCACAAGAGCCTGCAGTAGTGTTCAGTTAGAAGGACCTGAATCTGCATCAAAAAAGGTGGTCGGAGTTGCTAAAAGACTACAATATAACTGTGTTGTATCACCCAGGAAATGCCAATGTAGTGGCTGATGTCTCAGTAGAATGTCTATGGGGAGTGTTGGTCACGTAGAGGACAAAAAGGAGTTGGCAAAGGATATTCACAGACTGGCTCAGTTAGGGGTCTAGTTGGGTTATTCAGCAGAGGTGGGGTTGTAATCTAGAAAGGGTTGGAATCTTCCTTGGTGGTGGAGGTTATGTCAAAGAAGGATAAAGACCTAATTCTACTCATGTTGAAGGAAGCAGTCCTACGGAAAGAGGTGGAAGCTTTCTCCAAAGGGGGAGATGGTGTGCTCCGTTATTAGGGCAGGTTGTGTGTTCTCGATTTAGATGATTTGAGGCAACGAATATTAATGGAGGATCACAACACCAGGTACTTTATCCACCCAGGTACCACCAAGATGTACCATGATCTGTGAGAAGTCTACTGGTGGAATGACGTGAAGAAGGACATTATAGAATTTATAGCTAAGTGTCCAAATTGCCAACAAGTCAAGGTTGAACATCAGAGACTTGGGGGTATGACTTACGATATTAGCATTCCCACTTCTAAGTGGGAAGAAGTTAACCTAGATTTCATTATAGGTCTACCTCGTACGCATCGACAGCATGATTCAATTTGGGTGGTTGTAGACCGGATGACTGAGACGGCACATTTCCTACCAGATAAGGCCACAAACTCAGTAGAGAATTATGCTAGACTATACATCCAGGAGTTAGTCAAACTTCATGGAGTTCCCTTGTCCATCATTTTAGATAGGGGTACTCATTTCACCTCGCACTTCTGGAAGTCATTTCAGAAAGGACTTGGTATTAATGTCAAGCTCAACACAACTTTTTAACCACAGATAGATGGCTAGGCTGAGCGGACAATTCAAACTCTGGAGGATATATTGAAGGCATGTGTGATCGATTTCAAGGACCGTTTGGATGATCACCTACCTCTCATTGAGTTTTTATACAACAACAGCTACCACTCTAGTATTCAGATAGCCCTGTTTGAGGCATTATATTGTAGGAGTTGTAGATCTCCTATACGGTGGTTTGAGGTTGGTGAAGCAACCTTAATAGGACTTGATTCAGTAAATGAGGCCATGCAAAAGGTCTAAAGTATTAGGGAATTGCTAAAAATAGCTCAAAGCCGACAGAAATTGTATGCAGGTGTAACGAGAAGGCAGTTGGAGTTTGTTGTAGATGATTGGGTATACTTGAAAATTTCACTTTTGAAAGGGGTGATGATGATCGAGAAGAAAGGAAACTCAGTCCTAGATATTTTGTCCCTTACAGAATCTTTAGATACGTTGGCAATGTGGCTTATGAGCTGGATTTTCCTACAGAGTTAGCATCGGTGCACCCAGTCTTCCATGTGTCCTTGTTGATGAAATGCATCGGTGATCCAACCTTAGTAGTGACTTTAGAGAGCGGTTGTGAAAAAGATAGTCTCTCTTATGAAGAAGTTCCATTTTAGATACTAGACCATTAGGTTCGTACACTGAGGAATAAGGAGGTCACTTTAGTGAAAGTTTTATGGAGAAACCAGCTAGTTGAGGGAGCTATATGAGAAGCAAAAGCAGATCTGATGGCTAAATACCCTCACCTATTCCCTTCTAGCTCAGCTTCAGCATCATGTACTAAATTCCTCCTCAGTTCTCCATTCAGTTCCATACTCATAAGCTCTAGTCATGTTTTTAGTTTGCACCCTAGTTGCATGAATTAAGTTAGTATCTATCTCAGTTCGGAGTCAGTCACTCCTTTAGTAATTAGTTTATAGTCTTTTATTCAGGATTGCAGCTCTTTCCCTAGTCTTTCAGCTTACTTAGCCTTCATTTGAGGATAGATGTTCCCAAGGGGGAGATATTGAAACACCCCAAAAGTTCCTTAGACCAAATCCCAGACTTGAAATGAAAAAACCATATAAATTCTTGCCTCAAAATGACTCAACCAACGATTCATTGTCAGGAATAACGACCCATTAGAAGAGTTGTTGTAAGCTCCTGCAAATTTCCTCCCAATGTCTCGACCTGAGCTGAGACCCTCGAATTTAGAAACAGAACCTAGAACCATGAATTGCTCCAATTCGTCTCATGGCATGAACATAGCGGCTAAAAAGCATACATCAATCAGAAGCTGATAAACCAATTAAGTATAAGTGAAAGTTTGAATACATATCGATCATAACAGAGCCAACACCGACAAAGTTGAAATTCTACATATTTTTTTATAAGCCACTAACATGTCTGTAGAGCTGATGGGACAACATACCTAACGATCTCACTATATTCTTAAAAACTTAAATAAAAATATCAAATACTAAGCTAAAGGTCCCCGAAAAATGAGGACTCACCACAGCGGCAATTGAACTGGACAAAGCTGCGGGAGACTGAACTAATAGTGGAACTGAGGCTGATTGTCATACAACATAGAGTATGCGACCAATCCTTCGAATATTCTGAGTAAAATTAAAACATGTTTAGTAAATATAAACTGAAAACATACATATAAACATAAATCATAAG
>JACEIK010011360.1:0-37407 GCA_018107945.1 Datura stramonium
AAGTATGTTTCATGATTTACTTCAATTTCATGTTATTAGCTTACCACATGGTTTTGGAGTCTAGACTCCCACTTTTCAGCTTGTGGTATGGTTGAGCCAAGGCTCCTTGTGATATGTTTTCAGATTATGCATGTACTATTACGATTCAGCTCTGTCGCAAGACGATGGTTCAGCTTCATTGAAAAATGATGGAGAGCATATGCATATTTTTTAGAGTAGTGTCTAGCACCGAGTAGGCTAAGGGTTCAGTCAACCCTGTGCCTCATAACTACGTGTCAATGTAGGTATGTTCAAATTATTTGGGACCTCCCTTGTGAGCTTTCCTTGCCCCCAAGGGGTTTCATCTTGATATCGATATCATGGTAGCGCCCTTAGCCCTGGCAAGTCTTTGGACGGCTCTGCCCACTTGAGTGTAATAGTCGGGACCACGTAAGCTCTATCATGGTAATGTCGATCATATGACGAGTCTCCCATTGCTCCTCATGATTTTCAGTTATGCATGTTCATCAGTTATGATATTATGTTTTCAGCAGGTTTGGCCCAATATACAATTTTACTTTTGATTATCAGTTTCAGATTTGGGTAATTTGAATTAGTTATGATATTCAGTCATGTTTAAATCATGTTTTCAGATAATAGCATGAAAGGCTTACTCTCAGAATCTTATCTTTACTATGTTTTATGATATGCATGATTTCAGTTTTACTTACTTAGTGGTTTTACTTACCTTGCATACTCAGTACATTTCAAGTACTGACCGCATACTCTATGTTGTATCGTTTCATAATACAAGCTCGACATTCAGATTCAGTCCCACCGCTAGGCAGATCCTTAGAGTTAGCATTTTCCATCTTGTTGGTGAGTCCTCATCCTTCGAGGACCTTCATACCAGTTATCTTCAGTTTCACTTTATTAGTGAGATAGTTAGGGTCTTGTCCCATCAACTCGTCAAATTCTAGAGGCTTATTAGACATAGTATATATTCAGCTTCGGATCAGTGTTATGTGTTTTGTTGTTTAGATGTTATTGAATTTTTAGACTTCATCTATTTAAAGTGTTAGATTTTTTGTATTTATTATGTTGAGCTTTAGTTGTCATGTTCATGTCGTGGGTCGGCTTGGAGCCATTTATGATTCTAGGTTCCGTGTCTAGATCCGAGCCTATGTTCGAGTCATGACACTCTTCCTCCCAGATTACGCTGGGTTCTCCATGAATGTATGTGACTGTCTTTAGTGGTAATGGTTTGTAATTTATAGTAGCGGGGCGTAAAGCTGCCACGTAGTTCAACTGTGAGGTATTGACAGACCCATCCTCTGATGGAGATTAGTGCATTGACGTGGTGGCCATGGCCACCCAAAAAGACTTGGAATACTAGGTTTCCAAAGACTAGGCAAACTAGGTTTTCCGGTGGCTAGGTTTTTTTCGATTTACTTTGACAGGTCAGGTATGAAGAGGTTCCAATTGCGATACTGCATTCACTATTTCTTTTGCAATTTTTTAGTATGATCTGTAGTTCAACGCTCTCGGATAGTGTGGTAGAAATTTCCCTACTCACTTCTTCGAGTTTTGTATAGCTACATTCTGATTAACAAATTTCTTGTCTAGCCTATTGATGAAAGACTACATAAATTGCTTAAGACTTGATTGATTTTGTTGTGGAAGCTGATATGACTGGCTTTGTTGATTTTGAAAACCCGAGGATGTTTTTTTATTATTATCTAGAATTAGCATTGTTATTTGGAGAGCTCCACGAAAAACTAGGATACCTCTATCCCATAGAATTGAAATTCCCTACAACATTTACCTTTTTTATTGTCACTAGCCCCTATTAACACTCATGAGTTGGATAACTCTGTGTAACGACCCGTCTAATCGCTTTAACACCTTGACAATGATAACCTTAGAATTTGAAGTATTTACAGTCTAGTTTATTTGCTGGTATGATGACTAGATTTTATTTGAAAGGACGGAATTAAAAATTTTCGTAGGCCCTGCGACAGAACCGCTATGGCGGGCACCTAGTCTCCATGATAGGACCTTTGCAGCGGTCTCACATCGCTGCAGTAGGAGACACAATCCAGAACTTCGTGTTTTCCCACTTTTAAAATTCAGATCCTATTATAATAAGGTTTTGTCATTGAAACGCCCTAAAACCTGCCCTGGTTATTTTAGGAAAAGAAAAGGGAGGCTAGGGAAGAGAAGAACTTCACCAACCTCCCCTAGAATCCTTTAAGGGGTGTGAATTTGAAGCTTAGAACCAGAGACCTACCACTCTCTTGACGTTAGCCTGATGCCCAGGTAGGTTATTAGCTTACTTTTGAGTTAGACTATAATTAGTGAATCGTATACTTGTGTACTATTAACATACAATTGATGAGGGTAGAGTGATCACAAAACATAATGTCGTGATGAAAGAATTGCAGTGACGCAACTAATAAAATTGGAGGATTAATCCTAGGTATGAGAACATGGGTAGAAGTGAAATCTAGCAGATAACTAATATTGGGGGTGTATTCTTGATGTGATGTCCTCGATAAAATATTCTCAAGGTGATATTGTGATAGTATGTTTTAATGATAAGTGATGTTAATTGCTCGTGATTGTAAATTGTGGCGGTGTGGTTCTGATGGTATAATCCTGAGTGAACAATTGTAATAGATTGGATTAAGGGAAGAGGAGGAAGATCAGACCTAGTGCGGGTATAGGAGTTTAATATTGCAAATTAATAGTTAAGAACTAAAAATGTGAGACTAGTAGTATAACTTAACCAACATAAAAAGAATTCGTGGTAAAGAAAGAATCGGAAATTGTGAGAAACCTTAGTAGTAGGGTAGAGTAATTAAATGAGGAAGGCGTTGAAATGATCATTTTGCGTCAACGAAGTTTTCTTGCAAATGAATAGATTTAAGGGATAATTATGAGTCCGAATAAGTTGACTTGAAATGGGAACTAATATGAACAATACCTTGATCAATATCGAAAGAATCGTTTATGTGATAAACCCCTAGGTGGGAGTGTAGGAAAGGTGGAACCAATGAATTGTGAATGTTATCTTGTGTTTTTTATTTTATGATATATGACGCAAGACTTTAATATTTGTTAAATAGCTAAAAAGATAGTAATTTACGATTCTATGAGGAGTTAGTCCCTATATAATAAGGTATATCTGGGTGGGTGGGTAATGTGATTAATTGGTCTTATGACAATGATTTTGTTGAAGATTTCAATGAATTGTTCATGTTGTTTGAATTCGTCCTAAATTGATTGAACCGTGATTGATATCTATGAAATTGTGAGTGAAGTTGTGAAAATCTAGGTGTACTAATAATCCATCCTATATGGTGACTGGCTGAGATCATGACGATATATGTTAAGAACGAATTGGGCAATACACCCTTACCTAGAGATGAGAGGCTTGTGTCTGAGATGAACATCCGGACGAGCGAAAGTATGATTGATTGAGGTACATATTAATACTTGGAGATGAGTAACTCGTGCCTGAGGTGAGTATCCAGGTGAGTGGTTACGATATTAGAAGCTCATGTCCGAAGTGATCATTGATGTAGGGTTATTTACACATTTATTAATCATATTTTACCCATGCTTATCTATGTTTTGAGAACAAATTATGTGTTTTTTCTTGTGTTTTATGTGATTTATGTGAAAAAGAGTTAACTCACATGATTAGATATTTTCAGGTATTAAAGTGATGGATGCGAGCTTTATTGTGGCTAAAAAGAGCAAGTATGGCAAAACGGGGGTGAGAAAATAAGTTGTGATAGAAGTTGGAATCACGTAGGCACACCTTTGCGTCGCATAGGCAGAGACAGTGCATGGAGCAACGCGGCGCACAAGTAGTGAGCAGATGGTCAGAGAGTTGTGACCATAGGCAGAGACAGTGCACGGAGCAGTGCGGCGCACGGGCAGTGTGCAGACGGTCAGTGAGTCTAATCCCAATTCGATTAGGAACAGAAGCTGCAAAATTCAATTTCAATCTAAGCAGGAACGATGAAGGCTTAATCTACTATTATATACACCCTTGCTTAGCATGTCATAGGCGTCGAACATAGTCCAATTTGAGTAAATATTGTGCACTTTCGGACATAGTCCAATTATTATCCATCAATGAAATTGTTAAATAGCTTAGTCAAATATTTGTTGGAGTATTCATCAAGTTCTTGTGATTCAATTTAGCTTTAGAGATTTGTTAAACAATTTCATACTATAGTAAGTGTTTTATTATGATTTCTTCTACATCTTATGTCATTGATTTCATAAACATGAGCAGCTAAATCTCTTAAACTAGAAGTGTGGAAACCATAATGGATTAACCAAAGTAAGCAAAATAAAATAGTAATTCTTGAATGGTGAATTGAGTGGATTTTTATTCTCTTCGTTTTAATATTTAATTGTCTGCATCTTCAACTTGCTCGACCAAAGAGGTTGAAGTTAGGAAAAGAGAATAATAGTGGTAGTTTGAGGCTACCAAACCTCATCTAATTAACTTGAGCTCTAACTAAGGATAGTTAAACCAAGACTTATAACGAGGGCAAAATATACACGCCTAAAGTCTAAGAAAATTAAGGTGAAATTCATCAATATAGATCGAGAGACGTTAGATGAATTTCATCGTTAGTATTTCACAAAATTCACCAGGATAGATTATTAATAAAATAAGCCTACTATGTTATGAAATCATGGAGAATACAATCCTAGTTTTATCTCAATAATTTGATAAACAATCTAATCATCGTTAGAATTACTTTTCCTTTTTATTTGCAAACCCTCCTTCTGAAATATTGACTACAGGTTAATTTAATCATCATTAACATATTATTTCTTCCCTATTCCCTATGGGATCGACCCCAACCTATGTTTGATTACTATATTTGACAGCGACTGTTTTATACTTTAATTGCAAGGTGTAATTTGTGCATGAGCAAATATTAGCGCCATTGTAGGGGAATATGGTGTTTAAATTTGGTTTATAGTCCTTATTTTGTGGTTTACATTTTTTGTATTTGTTTTTGTTTATTCTTGAGACTTCGCAGGACAAGGTAGACCAAGACAGACCGTTCAACTTTCCTCTGTGGGAAGGATTAACGGAAGAATAGCGAAATGAAGCACTACAAAGGGCTGAAAGGGCTTAATAAAATCGGCAAGCCAGGAGAGATGATATCTATGGGGCGCATATTGATCTAGATGAGGTTGGATTTACCGAAGCAATAGTGCCGCCCTTCTGCCATCTAATGCTAAATTTGACATTACCAGTACTATGATTCAATTGTTGAACATGAAAGGGCTATTTGAAGGAAAGAACAGAGAAAATTCCAACCAGTTTTTAATCAATTTTACTAGAATATGCAATGTGTACAGACTACCAAGGGTGACACAGGAGGCTATCAGGCTTAGATTGTTCCCGTTCTCCCTAACTGGGGAAGCTACAATATGGCTAAATGAGCTTCCAGATGAGTCCATTACCACCTGGCAAGAGTTGACTACAACTTTCTTGGAGAAGTTTTTCCCACCCTCACAGATGATTCAACTGAGGGATAAGATAAACAAATTTAGACAGACGGCGGGGGAAACTCTGCATGAAACTTGGCTCAAGTTTTAAAAGAAATTAAAGTAGTATCCAAATTATAAGCTCCCAGACGAAGTTCTTCTGGAAATATTCTACAGGTCATTCAGTTCAACAAACAAGTTAATTGCCAACAACATGGCAGAAGTTCAATCATGGCACACACTTTCAAGAAGGCCAATGACATACTAGACAAGTTTGTAAAGACCAACAGAGCTTGGTACAACATCGAGTCTGAGACTACAATTGCAAAACCACTCCGGGGGAGGGCTTACAGAACTACAAAGGGGAGAGATGGAACATGATCAAGACATGGACCAGATAAAATCTCAGATGAAACTAATCACCAAGCATTTGACCACTATGAATGCACACAAAGTGCAAGCGATTAACATGCAAAGAGAGACATACAGGTATGATGACTATTCCCCCGATTATAAAGAAAAGATTTTCTTGGCTGACTATCAGACGTAGGATTTTCAAGATTGTATCCAATGTCTAATTCAGGAACCTGGTGGCACAATTATGGAAATCAAGGTCAGAACTATCACAATTATAACAATGATATAGTGGGAGAGAGCAAGGCAATCGAAGAAATAAGGGAACATCACCAAATGACTCTAGAGATTCCAAGATAAAATTCATACTTAGCCAGGTCCTAATAAAACTTGAGTCCACATAATCGGGTGTGAACAAAATGCATCAAGAGCTTTCTAGTTGTTTAAGATGGTTGAATCGCATTCTTTCTCAATCAAACAGTTGGAGCAGTAAATGGATCAAATATCAATGGTATCAAAGCAAAGACCTGAGAATGATCAGTGCATAGCTATAGCAACAGGAAATGGCAAGACCACCATTGAGCAGTAGATACCTGGAATAAGACCCAATGTAGATGAAAACAATCTGTACCTAGAAGAAACAAGAGAATGGAGCAGTGCGCTGCCTAACCCTTATAGCAGATGTTGTGACCCACCAGCAGGTCAAAGCAAGAAGAACCATGACGCGCCACTGGAACGGCGCACTGAGGCGCGCGAAGCGCCGCTGGAGTAACGCACTAAGATGTGCGACATGCTGCTTGATAGGTGCAGAGAGGACCACAGCACACAAGCAATGCCCCGCCCTAAGGTGCGTACCGCAGGGGAAGGAAGAAATGAGGAAGGGTCACAAGCTAAAGAAAACGAGGTAGAGGCAGGGAAGGCTAAAGAAAATCAAAAATTATACATGCAGATTCCAAGATCGCCTCCCCCTTTTCCCAACGCCTTAAAAACAAAGCTGAAGATGAAAACTTTTACAAGATTATTTCTATGTTAAAGTAGCTATCTATCAATATTCTACTAGTGGAAGCACTGGAGCAAATGCCAGGATACACAAAGTTCATGAAGGAGTTGGTGACCAAAAAGAGAACAATAAGCTTTGACACTGAGGATCCTTCTTAAAATTCGACAGCATAACCTCTATGTACTACTCAGACTTCGAATATTCATCATTACAATGCAATAGCATCGTACTCCCTAGTACAGAAAAAGGAGGACAGGAGCATTCCACAATACCCTGTACTATTAGAGCATTGAATTTTGCTACGGTGTTATGTGATCTGTGAATTAGCATAAATTTGATGTCTTTGAAGTATATGGCAACTAAGTTAGGAGCCCCCAGACCAACTATAATGGGGATACTAATGGCGAATATATAGTAAAAGACAAGTGGATATACGGTTGATGTCTTAATCAAAGTGGAGAATTTATCTTTTCGGCGAGACTTCGTCATACGGATTGAGATGTTGATTTTGAAGTGCCCATTATTTTGGGCCGATTATATTTAGCCACATGGAAGCACTAGTGGACATGGAGAGTGGAGAACTAAAATTTAGACTAATCAATGATGAAGTAGTATTTAATGTATGCGAGATCATATGGCAGTCGAATGATTTAAATTATATCTATGATTGATATTATTAAGCGATTATGGATTTGAAAGAAGAAGTTGTACAATTTGAGCTCACGACATCGCGTGATGAAGACTGCGAGATAGGAGGCTCTTGGGTTTGATAAAATAGTAGAGATTATAGCGGGAAGAGAGTTGCACATTCGATATGAAGCTAACGAGGACTTATAAAGCTAACATTTATAGTAAGTTTGATATGAAATCGGGATTTTGGCAAATACAAATCACGAAATAGGATAAATATAAAATAGCTTTTAATGTACCTTTTGGACAATATGAATAGAATGTATGTCATTCGGACTAAAAAAATGCACCATCCAGAATTTTAAAATATTATGAACAATATATTTGATCAATATAATCATATTTCTATAGTTTATATAGATGACTTTTTAATATACTCAAAAGATATTGACCAACACTTCAAATGTATTCAAACCTTTTTAAAGGTTGGTAAACAAAATGGATCGATAGTAAGTGTTAAAAGATTAAGTTATTCTTTGTTGCCATTAGATTACTTGAGTCACGACTTATATCAAAGAACTTATAAACCCATTTTAGAGCCATAAAGTTCTCATCTAAGTTTCTAGATGAATTAATTGATAAAACTCAGCTCAGAGATTTTTAGGAAGTCTCACTTATGTTGCAAATTTTGTTCTAAATATTAGACGGGTTGTAAGCCTCTTTATCGAGCGTCTTAAGAAAGATCAGGTCCATGGAGATTAGAGCAAACGAGACAATCCAAAAATAAAATCAATAGTTTTGAAAACTTCCATGTCTAGAAATATCACATCTAGAGACATTCATGATAGTAGACGATGCACTCAAACATAGGATATGGAGGTATTCTTAAATAGAGAATTTTCCACAAAACACCTGAACAATTAATAAAATTCGCACAGGGATTTGGAATAGCATGCCCAAAAATTTACATTACCAAATAGTATATCAATTTAAAAGGTGTAATTTGTAACAATTCTACCATATATTAGTGAACTAATTTCTTTTAATGGGGAATTATAGATTCAACCACCTTAGTTTTGGTATGTCATTTGTACCGATCATGCTTAATGATTCCTTTTGATCATCTAATTCTCTGTGTACACAAATCATTTAAAGAACTCTATATTGCATCTCATTCTTTCATATCGGTGCACCCATTTTTCCTAAGAGATAACCTTTCCTTTAACATTAATTTTACATACCCATTGCCTTCTTATATTATTTTACGGATCTAACTAGAGTTTAACTAAATGTTCAAAGTCATGTTTGAATTCCTCATCTGATTTGTTTTTACATAAAGAGTATCTTATGCCTAGCATCTCACTACGATCGGACTTGTTCTTTTGGTAATTCTAAGTTCTGATTCAACCTTAGGAATTGTTTTAGAAATCTACTCCTTTTAATTTTCTCTATATCTTCAAGAGTTACCTCTTTTTCTTCTTGAGCTTTTGAAAATGAAGGTCTTAAAAAGGATATTCTCTTACTTGAAGAAGCATGACTAAAAAATTGAGAGCTTAGAAATTTTAAATCTATAGATCCATCTGGAAATTGTATTAACTGCTCAATATTTGAATTTTCTTCTTCAATTTCGAAGCTCCATTATGGAGGCAAAATACCAATTATCCTTTACCAATACATCATCCCATTTTATTATTTTAGGACAAAATATTATTGTAGGTGTGAATGCTTTCATAAACATGGTGACCCCTTTGTTACTTACTATCTTAGCTTTTGAAGCTAGGGTAGTTTTCATTAGCCTATGATATACTCTACATATTATGGCTATTTCTCTTGTATTTGCTATTCATTTTTTTGTTTTAACATTTAATGTTAGTGTATCCATAATGTTTGATCATAAATATCTATAGAAAAGCCCAGGATAATAATTAAAATATATCGGGACATTAGCTAGATTACTTTGTAATACTACTAACAATGAATCATAAAAGTTTAGTAGCATATTGTCTCTTAAAAGAAGACATATAGGTACATCTAAGCCTAATCGATACAACGGTTTAACCGTGGCTTGGACAAGTCCTAGCTTGAAGAAACTTGTAGTTTTCCTGTATCTATTAATGTCTTCGATTGTTAATAATTTAATAGTCTCAATAGACTTATTAATAGCGTAGGTCGGGAGGTTTCCAATACTATAATTTTTTATAAAATTAAAGTGTCCGATCTTATAAACTTTTTCAAAATGTTCTTTGGAATATTTCAATTTTGTAAATCACTTTCTATTTTAGCTATTTTAGTAGTTGTAGAAAAAATATTCATACTATTTATGTTTGATTTTCGGTATCCATTAAGCTGGCATGCGGATAGTTTTAAGCGAGATAATTAATAGATCGGTTGGTATGCACTTTTAGCCCTTAGATAAATTATGACTAACACAACATAATTTATTATATAGCGACACGATTATCAAGAATTAATTTTCTAGTTATCTCTTTAGAATAATTGTCTATAGTTTCTGAAGGTATTAGTTTTTATAACTAGTGTTAGTGTAACTTTAGGAATATTTCTAAGATCGAGATTCCAGGCTTAAGGGGAGAGTTGCGAGAAAATGGAAATTTTGAAGGATGAGCACGTGGCGACGAGGCAGCTTGGCCAGAGTCGTGCAGGCGGGCTCACGACTCATCGGGTTGGTCGTTGGGTGGGCTAGGTGTTTGGACAAGGTCTCGGGCGTGGAAGTGACGGGTGCGGCAACAGAGTCGTCGTGTGGGAGCACGACTCGTGAAGTGAGTCATCGGTGGAGTTGGGAATTTGGTGAGCAGGGCGGTGGACTTGACGGCTCGAGTCCCACAAGTCGTTACGACCCCACAACTGCGTGGGTGCCTCGTGGGGGTCATGAGGTAATTTTTCCTGCATTTTCGAGGGGGTGTTTCCAGTAAAATTCTATGTTCCTAACTTCTAACCTCGTCATTTGAGTGTTATTTGGAAGGTTTTAAGGGTTCTTTTAACCTAAGCTTTCATTCTCTCAAGATACCTCTCAAAGCCCTTCTTCCTCCTCTCTTCTCAAGATTTAAGGACCTCACTAAGGTGTTCCTCAAATCTTCAAGACCAACTAAAGTGGGGATTCTTCCAAGCGGGTATGCGGGTTTTTTCAACAAGGATATTCTTCCATCCTTGTGCCCGAAAAATATTTTAACGAAATGCCCAATTTCAATTATTCTAGAAGAGCATGACCTAGGGTTTTTTAAAGGCGATGGTGAATTCTTCTATTATTCTCTAAATTCCAAGACCTAAGATGGTTATGAGTTGATCACGATGTAGAATAAGTGGGTTACCTTGGATTATGGGTTGGAGTGATGAAAAATGTGGGGTTATAGAATGTTCTTCGTAAATGGATTGAAATTTTGAATAAGGCTTTATTATGGTTCACTCAATTATAAGTAATTACTTGCATCCATGTTTAAATTATGTGAAGATTGTATGATTATCTCTAAGAACTTGAATATGCCATTAATAGACATATTGAGAAGAAATTAGAGTTTATGGGCTTGAATAATTGAAATTTAATTATGTATGTCCCTTATGTCTTCGATGGAATTATTGGGCATGAGGTAAGTCCATGCTAATAGTCTAATTAATGCATCCTTCTCATGAATTGAAGTAATCTCGAAATGAGTTTTATGAAATGAAGATATACCTCTCCCTTGATCTGTTGACTATGTATAAGTTTCGAGTCAAGTATATGGTTTCCCGTAAATCTAGAATTATATGAATCAATGTATGTGTGTTATGGTATGAATGGATCTATGGATCGCGAATGACTATATGATACATGTTAAATGATATGGCTTGAGAATTTTAATGAGAATCTATAGATACTCACTAATGTAAGATGATTGAAGGAATATTGATGTGACTCTATGATGATATAAATTATGAAAATAAAGCATGAGAATGATATTTTCAGAATGTTGGGCTTGTTGTTAGTAGAAAGTAGCCCTACATTTTTAAAATGAATGTTGTATCACGAAAATTAGTAAATGCTCATGTCTCACGATTAGGCGCGGTAGTTTAGCATATATGATCGAATGTTATATTAATAACCTGCATGTTCTAGTCGGGCAAGGAGACTTCCTTAGTCAAACGTTTCCCTTAGTCAATTAGGGAACTTCCTTAGTCGAGAAATATTTCCCTTAGTCGGTCGGGGAACTTCCTTAGTCGAGAACGTTTCCCTTAGTCGATCGGGAACACTCCTTAGTTGAGAATGTATTTCCTTTATGCAATTAAGGATACTCCATAGTTGAGAATGTTTCCCTTAGCAAACGAGGGGACTCTCGATAGTAGAGAATGACTCTCCTTTAGCTCATGTTATCGGTTTAAATCATTTGTGGTAGGAGCGTCCTCGGAATGTTTGATTATTGATATATGAACTTTATGCATGAGTTCGATGATGTTTCCATGAAATGAGATCAAAGGAAGTTTCATATATGTGTATGTATAAAGTGGCTCTCAAGAGGATTGATGCATGTTAAATGATTATGTTAATGTACTTGGTTATTTCCTTATCGTATACTTGTGTATTTATTGATCTATGATATCCCACGTGCTTAGTACATTCCAAGTACTAGCGCACGCCTTTTGTGCTATATCATCTCGCCCAGTAGATTGAGTTTCCGGACTCGGCCTACCGTGGTTAGATACGCTCCATCCTTTTGTTGCTAGTGGTGAGTCCTCATCTTCCGAGGACATGAGTTATGTTTACATTTTCGTTATGTTAGCTTTTTCGAGATTTTAGGAGTTTCTTTGGGGTTGTCCCAACAACTAAATCGATTTAATCAGAAGGCTTTGAGACTTGTCTAGATAGATTCAACGTTGTATCAAAGCGTTGTTACAATTGTTCTTATGACTCCTTATTAGACTCTTGCGGTTAGCTTAGCTCATTTATGTTGATAGTTGTTTCTAGTGTTAAGTGATATACTATGACAGTTAATGCCATGGGTCGACTTGAGCCTTTCGGGATTTCTTGTCCCGTATTTACGATCCGGGTCTACTCTCGGGTCGTGACGATTCTTAGAACTTGAGGATGAGAAATAGTTGTGTGCGGGGAATAGGAGCTGCGGTTATGGGGGCCCGTGCTGGCCAGGCAGATTTACCACAATCGGAGGTCGGCGTAATGGACCAAGATTATAATCTTTGAATCCCATTTGTGGCGGCATTTTAACGTTATAGCGGGTCAGCTTGCAGCGGATGGCCAGGAATCAGTATGTGAATCTTAAGTGGTTGAGAACTAGAGCGAATTTCTAAGAGCATAAGCGGTTTCCCTTCCCTAAAAAGTAAGATTTTCAATCAATTCTCTCCACTTTTGACTCCCTAACCTCGTAGAATCGAAAGGAAGACCTTTAATGAGTGGGAATTCTAGGTTGAAAAACCTAAGCGGGAAACTAGGGCAAGTGAAATAGGTATTGGTAGGTGTTGATTCCTAGGCCTAGGAGTGGATAATTAGCATTTCCTAGGGAGAATGTGAACATTATTCCATATTTAAGATAAATTGAGACTTAGGGTCATAAAGCTTGGGCGTTAGTATTAAAAATTGCTTAAAGGGGTCTAGAGGAGTAAAAAATCCTTAAATTAGAGTTTGGAATTGTCGTGGGAGATTAGAACATGATAATCTAACTCTTGGGTAATGAATTGAACCGTGGTATGGGGTAGAATTGGTAGAGTTTAAATTTTCAAGACCCTTATTCGAAGAGTAAATAATAGGTTACTATGAAATTGATGTTGTAAATTTGAGCGATTGAAGCGTTGCAAAAACGAGATCGATGCGATGTCGTTATTCAAATCCTTCAATCAAAGGTAGGTTATGGTTTAGAAGGAGTTAGACTTTACATAGTGTATGTATATGTGTGGAATGATAATGTGCGTAGTGGTCTATGGACATTTATTGTTGTAATGATTCCCTTGTTGAATTCCATTATTGAATGAATCTGATATGATGTCATTACTTATATAATGTGGAATTGGATGTTTGAGAGGTTGTTCATGTTCTTTTGTATTATCACGAAAATGATCTATCAATTGTGTGAATATTAAAATTATAGGAGGTAAGATGAGGTCTTCCAAGGGTCAAATAAATTGACTTAGTGGTAAAACACCGAGATATTGAATAAAGGTGGATAATATATTTGTCCTAATGAGAGTTTCATGCCGGGGAGCACTTTCGGAAAAGCAATGATGGTTGAGTAGCTCGTGTCGGGCGTAGGGGGTGGGAAAAGCAAGCGAAAAACCAAAGCGACCAAGATTAATTCGGTTTTCGGTTTGATTCGATTTTTATAACGTAGTCGGTTTCGGTTTTTTTTTTCGGTTACGGTTCACGGTTGTCGGTTTTAACCAAAAAACCGAATATATATTAAAATTATTTTATTTTATTTTTATAATAAATAATTAAAATTAAACAAGAAAATTAAAAACCTAAATCCTAATTCCTAATACTCTCTTGAAGTCGACGTTCTGACTTCCCTCGGCCTCACCAGTCACCACGTCCTCTCACTCCCTCTCCCTCTCCTCATCGATTGGCAGTCTCCTCCCGCACCGCCGCCTCCGCCCAGAAGCCGCCCAGTCGCCGTCGCACCCCATTTCCCCAACTCCCCATCGCTCTACTGTCAGTCATCTCTAGTTCTCTCATCCTCTGCACGACTACGCCTCTCCGGCCCTCAGCCCTCGAGGTGACCGAGTCAGTCGTCGGTGCGACCTCAGTCCTCCACCTCCGGTCTCGTATTCACTCTTAGGTCATCGTCACTCCACCATACGCATGAGCACGATTGCCTCCTCTAAATTCCTCCATGTTCTCTCGCCTAGTCACAGACACTCGCAGTCACCTCTCCCGTCTCGCCTCTCAATCTCGCCGGCCTCGAACCTCAAGTCCTCAATAGGTAAGTAAAAGAAATAACAAATTAACAATCCCATTATCCCAATTCCCAAATATTGAGAATTTGAGATTGGCAGCCTGTGAATTGTGAATTGTGAATTGTGAATTTGTGATGCTATGAAGTTCCACGGAAGCTGTAGTTACTGTAATGCGGTCTTGTAAAGGTAATGTGATGTTGTGGCGTGGTCTGTGAATGTGATGTTGTGATTGCGAGAAATAAATAAAGAAAAAACGTAGTAAGTAATATTGAAATTTGGGAATTGGCGGTGCTGGTGTGATGTTGTGAAGTGTGAAATGCGAAGTAGTGAAGTGAATTGTGAATTGTGAATTGTGAATTGTGAATTGTGATTTGTGATGCTGTGGCCTGTGAGCCTGTGAGTTTTGGCTGTGAATGTGATGTTGTGCTTGATTATCGAAATAAATAAAAAAAAACAACCGTAGTAGAAAGTAATATACTAATATTACATATGATGAATGGGAAAATTGAATCATAATTCATAGCCATACGCCCATACCGGAGATTCTCCTAGATAATAACATATTATATTATTATACATAGGATTTGCTGTTACAACATAAAAAGGATGTCAAATAGGGAGTATATAGCACTTAAACTTTATTTGACATCTTACCAACAAACTTGTATAGTAGTATTACACTATAATCAAGACTTCTCCACCTAATAATTATGTAACATTCTATTCAAAGTTCAACATAAATGGAATAGAGATCAAAGACTAAGAGGAACATAATAGAAACAAGCCACCTAGTTTGTTGGTAAGATGTAATACTAGACTACTAGAGCACTTAAACCTTAATATTGTTTATTTTGAATAGTCTTTGGAATCACTTTCACTATACATACTTAATAGTTAATACTTTGATTCTTTGAATAGTCTTTGTCTTTTTGATATATCATCTGTTGGTTGTTGATTTGTTGGTTAATTGTTTATGATTGTTCTTTTTAATTTTGTATAGATGGATGATGAAAGTAGAGTAAGTGATGTTGGTTCAACCGACAACTCACTTGATACTCAAAGCGGGGATACAAAGAAAAGGAAAGAAATGCAGCAAGATGCGAGGTTTGGGCTCATTTTGATAAGGTAATTGAAAATGGTATTGGTAGGGCCCGAAGTTCAAGTATTGTAACAATACTTATGCTGCCCTTTACAAGTAAAATGGAACAACGGGTTTGAAATAACATTTGGATAGGTGCAAGGCATATAAAACTATCATTGAAACTTCTTCTCAAATGAAAATATCTTTTCAAACTCAAGATGCCCCACTTTGGAAATTTGAACAAGATGTAGTTAGAAGGGCTTTAGTTGAAATGATAATTATCGATGAACTACCATTTAGCTTTGTAGAGAATGAAGGTTTCAAGAAGGTTATGAGCAAAGCCCAACCTCTGTTTAGAATTTCTTCCGTAGAATAATAACCGAGGATAGTTATGAAGTTTATAGTGAATGAGACAAGATTTGAAGAAGTCTTTTAAAGAAGTACAACCAAAGATTTGTCTTACCACGACACATGGACATCATTGCAAAGAATTAATTATATGTGTTTGACTGCTCATTTTATTGATAGAAATTGGGTTGTTGCATAAAGAATATTAATTTTTTTTTCCCAATCTCTAGTCATAAGGGTGAGCAAATGGCGAGAGCTATTAGTAATTGTTTGCTTGATTGGCATTTGGACAAGGTATTCTCTATAGCTGTTGACAATGCATCTTCTAATGATATTCTGATTAAAAATTATCTAAACGATTGAATATGTGGGGAACTAATAATGGAAGGTAAACATCTTCATGTGAGATTTATAAACACATACTTAATTTGATTATGCAAGAAAGGTTTGAAAGAAATTGATCCTTCTGTCCAAAAAGGGTTCGACAAATGGTAGAAGTATGTTAAATCATCCCCTTTGCAAGAACAAGAAACTTTAAGAAATGTTGTGAAGTCAGGTAGAATGTGATAAAACATTGTCGCTAGATATTCCTACTAGGTGGAATTCCACCTATTTGATGTTGAATCACAACTTTAAGCGTTTGAGAAGGTCTTTGATAGGTTTGATCTTTTTGATGACCAATTTAATACTTGTATTTCAACTAATGTGTGTGAAGATGGAAGTGTTGCGGGTCCACTCGAATGTGATGATTGGGCGAATGTGAGGAATGTGGTTAAGTTTCTTGAAAGATTCTCTGACTCCTTTGTAAGGTTTGAGGTTCACATTATGTTACTTCTAATGTTCATTTTGAGGATATATGTGAGCTTGATGCACATTATTTAAATGTGTTTAGCAAGTGAAAATCTTAATTTTATTTGAGTAGCTGTGGTACAGACGGATGAAACAAAAGTTTAGAAATATTGGGGGGTTGTCTGAAAGATGAACAAAATGATTTTTATTACTTCTGTGTTGGATCCTCGAAATAAGTTTGTGTATGTTAGCTTTGCACTTGAAGAACTATTTGGGGAGAAAATAGGAAAGAAAGTAAATGAAGAAGTGCGTGATTATATGACTTCTTTGTTTGAAGTGTATATAAGACAAATATTCAAAGAATCCTAATCAATCATCTCCATCTAGATCTACTTCATATCGGGACACATACGATACATCTAGCTACGGCGCTTCTCTAAGTATGAAAAGAAAAGCCTTGAGAACTAAGCTTTACTTGAAAAAACAAAAAGAAGATTGTGGGAGTGGAGGTGCTAAATCGGAGTTGGATAGATACATTAGTGAAGAACAAGAGCCTGATTCTTATGATTTTGATATATTAGATTGGTGGAGGGTTAATTCTCCCGGAGTTTCACATTCTTTCGAGTTAGCTCGTGATGTGTTGGCTATTCCAATTTCAAGTGTGGCTTCGAGAATGTGCATTTAGTACTCGTGGTCGTATTCTTGATCCATTTAGAAGTTCATTGACTTCTAAATGTGTTCCATCTCTTGTTTATTGTCCAAGATTGCTTAGACAAGAGATTAATCTTATTTGTGTTGAGGAAAGTTTGGAGTATCTTGAAGCAGGCTTGGTAAGATTTTATATTTTTAGTTGGTTGTTTAGACTTTTTAAGTTTTAGTATTAATAAATTAATAGTATACTAATTTTTGTTTTATGACATATTTTATTAAATTATCTTTAGAGATGGCAATAAATGGAAGAGAGTCTTGCATTGTTGATGTATGATTGCAATTTGCAATTTGCTACTAGTGCGGTGCCTACTAGTGCCCGGTGAGTTGAATTATTGACTACTTTATTCATTTGGTCATTCTCATTTGTCTCATACTCTCTCATAGTCTCATTGTCATTGATGATATTTTTTGTAATATTATTTTTTATCTTGAAAGTTATAATCTAATTTTTATTTTATCTTACTATTTATTAGACTCAGCGTTCAACGGTTCCAAGTTCAATCATGCCTCCTAAATTTAGCTCACTCGTTTGAAAATACTTTGAGGATTTATTTCAAAACAATGAAGAACGTAAGTTAGGTGCTTGAGATGTGATGATCTATAATTGTAATCCAAATTGTAATGGAGACAACACACTTGAAGAAGCATGTTGAGAAGTGTCTTGAGCGTAATCTCAATGTTATTCGTATTTAATATTATGGAGTGGGTTGCTTAATGAATTTGGTGTTTTTCTTTGTGATTTTAACTTTGAAGTTCCAAGCGAGTTTGTGACTTTGTATACCATATGCGGTGTGTCTTTGAGTTGTTGGTAGCACTCTTGAAGTGTTGAATGTTGATTATGATTTTTGTGTCATTTGTGTGTGTATTGTAATTTCAAATTTGTATGCTTTGTGTCTGTGTGGGTTGGGAATGCCCAGTGCCCATCGGCCATCAAGTGATGCTTTATGTCTGTGTTTGTTTGGATTGTCAACTTGTCATTGAGAATTTGAGATGGTAAGGGTATGCCATTTTTGAAGTGTAGGCGGTAGCCGTCTGGAGTAGCCGTGGCGGTAGGCACTCGATTTATAATTTTAATTTTTATTATAAATTTATAATTGATATTAATAAAAGCAAGAATCACAATAGTTAAAAGTAGATCATTTTGAATTAAAAAGCGTGAAATATATATATTTTATTTAAATGTAACCCATTTTACAATCAGAAAAAAACCCATCAACCAAGCCCAAATAAACCGAATAACGAAATAAATAAGCCGAACCAAATTTAAAAAATTGAACCAAATGTCAATTAAAAGCAGTTCGGTGTTCCTTATTCATAGCGAAAATCGAAAAAATCAAACCGAAATTTGAACAAACCCGGAACCCGAAACACCGAATGTCCACCCCTAGTCGGAGGAGCATCCAAACGAGCGGATAAGTGAGAGTGGGTACCAAGCGTACGGTACATGAATTTACGGAGTCCCTGCGGTCATGACTGGAAGAGCATAAATAAGACCTTTTGGCATGTGTGTACGTTATTGATTAGTTTTGGAGTGTTTATGATGATGTAACGGAGACATGTGCCAGCATATCACCATTTGTTACGTTATTTGGGTAGTATAAAGAAATAAGACCCTCGACATGTGTACATTCATGATCGGTTTTGGGTATTTATGGTGATGAAGTGGAGGTGTGTACCCGGCATATCATCATTTGTTACGTTATTTGACTGAGTGTAAAGAAATAAGACCGGTGGTAATGTGAAACATGAATGAAGCTGAATTCCTTGCTATGTATTCTATGTATTAGCAATTGTTGATAGGTTTATGATGATTTGGCCCCGTAATTGTAAAGTTAAGTAAGAACTTGTGATGAGTTGTGGGTGGTTGTGAGTAGTCCATTGTATTTCATGTGGTTATACAGTATATTTAGGGATGACAATTAGAGCGGGTAGTAAAAATTCTTAATAGAGCGGGACAAGGGAGCATTTAAATGAGGCGGAATAGTGTAGAGTAGGGTAAATCTTAAGTTTTAAAACTTTTTATTGGGCAAGGTGGGGCAGGTCAAAAAGTGAAATAAAAAAGTGGCTCAGATTAAAAAATAACCTGCTGTTAAGAAAAGGGGTGTCAATATTCAATATAATTATTTTTTACAATTAAATATAAATATTATCGTATATCCTTTGTTGTTAGCAATTTATTACTGAGTTCTTTTATTAATATGATTGCATTCTTAGTTATCTTATATTTGTTATATCAAAATATCAATTAGCATATATTTATAATCAATTTATTTATTATAATTTATCACACTTCTTTATTATTCATTCATTATTTATAAATCCTATTTGAACCAAAAATATGAGTTCAACTTAGAACTCATAAACAAAAGTAATGTAAACAGATAAGGATACAAATTTGATAAGTAGTTAAATGCTAATATTGAAAATTTGCAACTGCATAGTAATGTAAAAATGAGAAAAAAAAGGTTCAAATTGTTTTACTAAAGTACTAAAAAATGAAAATTTTAAAAAATAGAAAAAACATAAATAGGGTAGGGCGGGGACGGGGCTTAGCGGGGTGGGCGGGAAGCAAAATTTTATGAAAAATGTTAAACAAGACGGGGGCAAGAGTGAGTCAAATCTGTAGAGTGAAGACTTGCCCCCACGTACCTAGGTATATTGATTGTTATACGCGGCTATGAATAGCTAGGATAATTGTGATGAGTAGAATGTTGAAAAGAATTAAAAGGAACTATAGATGTACTACTAAGTCGAGCTGCATCCAAGACGAGTACGGCTACAGCAGGACCTATACCACCGCGGCAAGGCAGTAGCGGCCCGGTCAAGTAGGCTAGCCTTTATGACGAGGCCATCGGTAAACGAGGCGGCCAAACGCCCTACATAAATTGAATTTCTAAATAGTATTATTTATTAAACTTGTGTTCTAGGATAATTGCATATTGTTTCTTTACTTATATGTGTTATTATTTAAGGTCGGCCAATGATGCCTACCGGAGTACTTAGTTTTTATACTAATGCTATTCACACTTCTTTTTGAGTGCGGGCCTCGATCCAGGAAGCTCATCTCCACCCCATCTTTAGAGTAACGTAAAATTCGTGAAGGTGAGCGAGTCAGGCTGGGTTACTTTGATTCCTCTGGAGAAGGTGTCTTTTGTCTATAAATTGACTTTTCTTGATTTTCTTGGTTTACTCTTTTTAGGCGGTGTTAGGTAGGTGTCCTCATGTATAGCCCGGCTTTCGGAGTTACGAGATGTATTAGGCAGCTTGACGTTATCTTTCCTCTCATTTAATAAAAGCTCCGCTATTTGCCCGTTTCGTTGTGATTTACCTATATTGTTGTGGAAATTGAGTAAATAGTTGGGATTTCTTGGTTCGCCCAACGGGAGGATAGTGTGGGTGCAATCACGGCCACTTAGAGTCTTGACGGTGACAAAATATTTTATCATTAAAGCTTAACTTTTTGCGATGACTACATCATACTATTTAAGATGATCATATTTTAGAGTCATAAAAAGTTTGACAATTAGTGATAAAAATAATTTTTGTTCCAAAATTCCCTACTTTTACCTATAAATTAATTTTATATTTTATGATAGTGTGATTGTCACTAATTATGACATTTTGTAGACAATTTTATTTTTCAATAGGTCAAAGATATATTTTTTTGGTAACTACATGATTGTCTTCAACTACAAAATTGTAAAAAGATAAAGTTATCTTAATTTATACATTTTAGGGACAAAACGAGTTACCGTAGGTGAAAAGTAGTTTTTAGTGATGAAATAATGTTAGTTCAACTATGAAATACATATAATTAGAGACAAATAATGTTGTCACCAACTATACTAAATGTCGTTAGTATCGCATCGATTTCATCGAAGCCTTACTAACCTTTTAATGACAAAAATATACTATTACTTATAAATTTTAATAATTTATATGACGAACTTGTTCGTCATAAATACTATGCATTTGAGGATGAAAAATACTTTCGTAGTTAATACAAGTCTATTTAGTGATGAAACACTAAGTTGTCTCTATATACATTTAGTGACCATGATTTAGGGATGAAGAATGATTGGCCGAAAATTTTTTTGTCTCGAAAGTTTTGTGACAAAATACAAATTAAAAAAAGACAAAAGTATTCGTCACTAATACTCAAATTTGTAGCGATGCGATGCATATATAAATTGTGTTCAACGTGGTTATAAGTTCATATAAGGTAAAATAATTTAATAATTTTAAAATCTTAAATATTAAGACTTTTTATCTAGACAAACCGATTTGTTCAAATAAGGAAAGATTTAAGAAGAAAAATTTTGGTAATTTTAAAGTACTAAATATTATGAGTCTTATATTTTACAAATAAATTAAAGATTTAAAAGTTATAACTTTAATTAATTTAAAGTCCTAAATATTAAAATAATAATTAAATAATAATTAATTAATTAAAATAGTAAATGATAAGTTTTGTATATTGTAGAGTCTTTGAATAATTTGCAAAAATTCAATTACTAATTCCTAAGTATATGTGCTTTTAATATAGTGTAGATATATAGATACATATATGAATTAAATTTTTAAATGTTAATATTTCAAAACCAAAACATAAAAAAAACTATTAGAAAAATATAAAAAAATTAAAAAAATTAAAAAAATTTTTAAATTCAAATTTAATATATTTTTTCTATCACTTTTTATTTCAATCATAATTTAATTTCCAATTTCATATAACTGACTATCTCAAATGTTTTTTTTGTTTTTTTAATAATTTTAATTTCAAATTTTTTTCCCACCATTTATGAGATGATTTCGGAGTCCATTTTTCTCTCTCTTAATCTATGTGTCTAGCCAAACATCTCACATAGATTTGAAATGGGGAAGAAATAGTGTAGATTTAACTAAAGCGAATGAATAACAAAAGTATTTAATTAATTAAAAATATTTTTAATTTTTTTAATTTTTTTACTTTTTATCTTTTTAATAATTTCTAATTTTATAAAAAAAGAAGAGAAGAAGAAGAAGAAGAAGAAGAAAGAATTCAATGTATTAATGCATAATAAAACTACACTCTTTAATTTATTTACTTGTACTATGAGTTAAAATGTGTGATGGATAATTAGTTAGTTTAGTAAAATAAAGATGATTGATACAACTTGACAAAATTGTAGTTGATGTTAAAGTCTTAAATGTTAGGACTTCTAATATAGTTCAAATTAGAAAAAATTTAAGATGCAAAATTTTTGTCAATTTTAAAACACTAAATATTAGGAGTTCTTACCTTTTACAAATAAGTAAAGATTTAATAGTTATAATTTTAATTAATTTTAAAAGTCTTAAACATCATGATAATAATTAAATAACAATTATTTAAGAAAAAATATTAAATGACAATTTTGTCTATTGTGGAGTTTTTTTAACGAAGGACAAAAAATTTAATTAATATTTCTAAGAATCTTCATGAATTTAATATAGTATAGATATGATAAATAGAAAGTAAAACCTAATAATGAAGTTTATTCAAAGCTATACATGATTAGAGCATAAGGTTAACATCGAGGTCATGTACCACAACTATACATTGATTTCCACAATAAACACATAGATTTCAAAATAACAAAGCCTTCTATATTTCATCTTAGTATCTTGTCTACGGAATAGATTTATTTTCACCTCAAAGTAAATTTAAATATGCCTACACATGAGAAATCAACATAATTTGAAGAAAAAAGAGCCCTATCAAAAATAAAGGAAAAAAACTAGGATTTGAAAAAACCCTAGAATAAAAAATTTTTTTTTATAACAACAAGAATGATATATCCAGTGTAATTTTACAAGTGAAATATGAAAAGAAAAAATATATGTAGATCTTATCCTTACCTGCATAAGGCAAAGAGGTTATTCCCTAAAAATCTTAGCTCATAACTCCAAAAGAAAAGTATACGCGGGATTGTAAAAAGAAAAAAAAAAGAAAAAAATTATAAACAATAAAAGGAAAGGATAGAGATAACCCTAAGGAAAATTATCGGGGCTACTCATTAAAGTTATCGATTTAGGAATATTATCAAACATTGTCGGTGTAATAGTTTTTTTAATTTAAGTTGTAGTTGGAGCTAGAAAGAAAAATTTATTTTAAGAACAAGAGGTTACCTCAAACAAGATGATTTTTATCCTTGTAAAGAAAACATATACTTGGAAGTATCGCCTGCAGCCGATTTTGATACATACCAACAATTAGCAAATTTTTTTGATATTTTTGATTTTTTGCTAAGATATACTAATTTTGTTGTAACTAGTTAGTATCACTTAAGAGATTAGTGACAAAAAGTCATTACGAAATTTTGTTAATTTCTCAAGCAAAGTAATTAGAGAGAATTAATCAAGACGAGATTCAACAATAATTATTCAAAATCATGCTTTGGATATACATGTGAAGAGGATATGAATATTTACCCATATATAAAAATATAACAAAAATTTACCCACAAACAAATGCAATAAGAAAATATTAGTGGAAAAACTTATCACAGCGAGAATCAACTAGAGAGAAATTAAAAAAAAAATGAAAAACTTTGCAAGAGTTCAATGAGATGATTAGACTTTGAAAAGAGATTCAACGATAAAAACTTGAATATAGAGAATATATGAATGAGAGAAAGGAAAACATTAAAATGAAAATCGGTGTAAAAAGAGGGAATTATAAGTAGGCACATGTTTGTTTTCAAGGTAGACAAACATGTTTGTAATATAGCCATAAAAAATTATAAAAATACCTTTCATCGTTCAGGGACTTGTATTTATTAAAAGGTATAATATAATAAAATAATCAAAAAATGATCAAATTTGCCCCTATACTCTCGAGAAAAAAGATTATATTTATCCTTCAACATACTTTTTGTCTATTTGTCATTACCATCCCAGCTTTGGGCATATACTTGCCCTTGGTCGATTAACTCTCATATCTCCACCCTTATTAACTTACATGGCTCCAACATGGATATTTTTTTATCCTAATTAAATTTTTCTCTCAATAAAATTCTTCTACACGATTCAATATATATACTAGGCCAATTAACCCAATAAACTCATTTTCTAATTTTCTTTCCCTCGTCACTCTCTTAGCTCATATGGTTTCTTTACCCAACTCAATATATATTTGATTTCAACTCAAAGTCCTTTTCCCAATTAACAGCGTGTTTTCACACTAATAATTTCAAATGATTAATAAATAAACAATCATGAATTTAAACTTTGATTGGTGATACTCAACTAATTATTAGCAAAAGCAGATAATTTGTCAAGCGCTTAGATTCAAAGCCTCGACAACCAACTTTAAATATCAAATAATTAAAGTGATTTGAATTTGTTCTTCGGCTTCAAGTGCAAGACTTATGTTATACATTTCATAATCAATCACTTGTGATAGAAAACACAAACTCAATTGCACGCAACAACTACCAAGAATTCAAACAACAAAATGAATTCAACTTAAATTTTAAGGCTGCCTTCAATTGTCGAATATCTTCATCGCTCTCATAGCTCAAATATAATTCTTCTATTAGGTTAGTTAAATCAGGACATATATAGTGGGTCGGGTAGAAGAGTTATATTAAGAGTAAATTTAATTGAAATAAAAATATATTTACGTAGGCCATATACAAAATAAGCATGGGGATATGAGAATTACTTGATGCCAAAAACAAAGATATATCAAAATTAAATAATAAAGACAAATATATTAAAAAATCATAATAAGGAATAAAAATAAATACACCTCTTTCTTATAAAAGAATTAAGGATCGAATATTACCAAGTTAAATTCATCAATCACAAATAAATAATGAAAGGAGAAAAGATGAGAAGAGGTAAAAAGAAGGTGGACTGGAGTAGAAATCCTAACAATTTTATTTTATTTTTATAATTTTTTAAACAGGATATAAATATAAACACCCGTCAGAAAGCTTAAACAATAACTCCAAGCCCACATAGTATAAACCTTTGCTATTTCCCTCTTTCCACCCGTCAAAGCATTACACCTCCTCAGTCCCACCTTCGCCGCCGCCACCACAAGCCAAAGTTTTTAACCTAAGCTTCCTTTCAGACCCTCTTACCATCCGTTTCAGCAATGGCCACAGCAAATATTAGGGACATCTTGACTTGTTTCAGTCCCTCTTTGGACTTCTTTGCTATCAGCTCCGGTGATGGCCGTATCAAAATAATCTTTTTCCCAGTACACTGAATATACTAATTAGTGAATTTTTCACTATTATTGCAGCTAATTGCACTTCTCATATAGTTTCGGATATTCAACTTTTTCTTTTAGAAAGAAAGAATTAATGTTGTCATATTTACCTCCAAAAGTTTGTGAAGTTGATTCTTGATAAGGGAAAAGTGCCAAACAACAACCGTATCTTCCAGCATTACCTCATGTTCGGAGAGGAGCGGTGAGGGAAGTTATCTTGGATTCAGTTTTAATTATAGCTAACAGCTTAGAATTTGAGGAAGGAAAGTGATGAACTTTGTTTTCATGCATGTATATGCGGTGCTTTTTTGTTTTTATTTTTTCTTTTTCCCTGATGTATTTATGCAACAAGGTGAATTGAACTACAGGAGATTATTCAGTCATTTAATACATGTAAAATTTAATTGATTTTTATTTGTTTTCTGGTGCTACAGTTGCGTAATTCCTTCTTGTAATTGTTGACATTATATGTTCATGTTTATTTATTTTGGTCCCTTCTTTTTTCAATTGCTTATTTGAATGTTTTATCTTATGCTTAGAAGCTAAAAGATTATATCTTGGAAAGTGAGGTGAAGTAAAGCGGAATTCTATGTGCATGTGTATTTAGATGTGTTTCATTTGTTTTCTCATGCTACAGTTGCACAACTTATGTCATGCTTGTTGAAAGACATGCTAGAGAAATGTCTGGTACTGATACAGCCCTCTGTAATCATGTTAAGCAATTCCATATTTTATTGGAATTTTATTTCACAATTCATAAATATGTCTTTTGGGCATCTATCAGATATGGGATACAGTGAAGGGTCTGGTACAGACCGGGATTTGGAAATATTGTGGCAACTGAGACAGAAAGCTTGTTTATTAAGCCAGAGTCATCTTTCAATGGATTATACTTGCATGAAGTGAGATTTATCATGTGACAGAAAGGTGAATTCCGTGTGCGGGAAAAAGATGTTAGTAGTTAATTATTTAGTTGTACTCTAACTTCAACTCTTTTTAATGGGAGCTATTTTACTCGTTGGTCAGAAGAAAAGGAAGCTTGGAACTTCATTACTGGTCTTAGGTACAGGCAGTGGTGATGTTTTAGCTCTGGATGTATCTGCAGGTCATCTGAAATGGAGATTTAGTGATTGCCATCCTGGGTGAGTTCCGGGCAAAGTCATAACTAAAATTATCTTGACTTGAGAAAGAATGGTATATTTCCTGTGGAACTTTCTTTGATGTGCTCTCCTGCATATTATATATTTGGACATAGATTAGTCACTTATGTACGTGCTTCAGTGCTAGGTGTAGGACATTATGAAGAAAACATAAAATAGCTTTAGATCACAATTCAACAGGAGTATATAAATAGAGGTTCATGCACTAAAGGTGTGGTCTAGTGATCAATGGTGGGAGGAGAATCACATGAGGTTTTAGGTTTAAATCGCAGTAGAGGCAAACAAACACTAGGTGATTTTTTTCTATTGGCCTAAGCTTTGATACCCAGAATTACCCAGTACCTGTGTTGTGGGACGTAGCACGACTCAATGGGATATTCGAGGTGCACACATGCTGGCCCAGTCATCATCTTTTATATATATATATATATATATATATATATATATATATATATATGCTTGGAGTTTGATGTCTAGCGCGTGTCCTACTTTTTAAGAAGGGAGAATTTGGATGTATTTTTGTCTGTTCCTGCTATTTGTGATGAAAATAATTTTTTCCCATGTTTCATTCTTGTCTTTCTGTTGTCTTTAGTTGCTTAGTGCTTTTGTCGTGGTTTCCTCAATTTATGCTGCAACTCTTGTTTCTTGGAATCCTGAAGTTGTAAAAGGGAAGCAGAACACTTAGTGATAAAAGTTATTAGCAGAAGTAGTAATGACCTATAGATCACACCTCTTATACTGTCTCCATCTTGAAGCTTTTTCTTTGTTCTTTTTTACATTCATCATTCTCACAATTCTATGGTGAATTGTTCTATACTTATGTAAATTTGATCATATAGTAAGATTATGATATAGCATATCACCCCTGCGTTAATTGAAATTCCTTATGTCAATGAGCAGCGGTGTCAATGCCATCTCATTCCCTTCACCGCGGTTCCCATTCATTTACTGCGGCTGGTGCTGATGGACTAGTTTGCAAAATTGATTCCATGTCGGGGAACTTATTGCATAAGTTTAAAGCTTCCACCAAAGCAATATCATCTTTATCCATTTCATCAGGTTTGTATCTATACATGTTCATTGTCTTCAATGATGGCTACATTTTGAGAATCTTGCTTTTTAGTCAATCTGGATGAGTAACTGAATGATTGGCATCTGTTACCCCTTCTGTAGTTTCTGTAATGCAAAATGGATACTCCCAACAGTGATACCAGATCCCCATGCTAAGAGTTAGCAAAGATATACATGTCATTGCTCATTTGCTGTCCTTTTCATCCTCTATCTTGTGTTAGCATTCCTGTAGTAGTTTCTCCTTGAAGTAGCCGACTTTTTATGCTTAATTGCTTCTGCTGAAACTGGTTCCTCTTGTGGTTTTCTGTCTATGGGGAAAATGGCTTAGCAACAGCAACTTCTCAGTTGAAGATTTTCACTTGCTTGGATGACAAAAAGCTCCAGAAGTTTCAGGCCACCCTGTAGTGTTTGGTATTTACACATCTTCTGTTTTATTTTTATATATATATTCTTTCTTTTTTGATGCATTTGCTTTTTTGATTAAGTGAAGTCAATATAGACTGCAGAACAATTCTATTACCCATTCTTGTGAGTAACCTTATTTCATTTCTCCTTTTTATTGAGGGCTGTTGATTGTATGGTTTTCTCTGAAGATGGGGAGACATCTTCTTTCTTCTGCTGTTGGTGATCGACATGTAGCAGTTTGGAAGTTAGATGGTAGCAAAAGGAAATCATCGTGCTGCTTGCTTGCAATGGATCACCCTGCTGTATTTTTGGATTGTTACCACATTAAAATTGGAGATGAAGATGAAGCAAGTTTAGGTGTTTTGGCCATTTCAGAAGTTGGTGTTTGCTACTTTTGGCATGGAAAGAGTTTTGAGGAATTGCATAATTTGAATCCCACAAAAATATGTACATCTTTAGATGAGAAAATACCGAAGAAACATAAAGAAGACATGCATAGTATTTTTCAACTTAATTGCAATCCTATTAGCACGTCTGGTTAGGTCATATGTTTGTTGCTTATGGCTTGTTGATAAAACCATCATTTGAAAAAGTTATAGTGCATCACAGGGCGAATGCTCCAGTTAAAGAAGTTCATTTGATAGGATCCCTTCTACCCTTGATCCAATCTTACAAAAATCTAAACAAGTATCCAACACTTTCCCGAGTCGGGGAAGTTAACATTCTCTGTTCATTGCACTTGCCTCCCATGTCTTCTAATTTATATGTTGAAACATGAGATGTTGAACCCGTATTTGATAATCAGAATTAGCTGTTAAATATGTATGAATCCCTATTGATAGATTTTGCATGGTGATGTAAGTATTGCAGGTCTTCGATCATATCGGCAAGTTTTCCTGTGCCTCCCAAATTTTAATGCATTTATCATTTTCTTTCCACACAACTAATTTCTACATGGTACTCTCACCCCTAACTTATTTCTCCGTATTATTTGAGAATTTCATACTCTAACCTATGTCCTGTAGGCGGAGGCAACCCTTATGTACTTCTAATATCTATTCCTCCTCCTTTATGCAATCTTTAAGCTCCAAATTACGTGGCAATTTTTGGCATTCACTCAATATGCATAGCCTAAGTGATGTTTAGATGTTTCAACATAATTTTTGCGAGACGGCATTATGGAGTCACATTTTATAAGTGGGAGTGCAACTTGTTTACTCTTTCGACCATCTATTTCTTTCGGAAGGAAGGGAAAAATGCTATTTAACTTTCACTTTTTAAAGTTTTAAAATCAGAATTTGAGGCATCCCTTATTTTATTGTTTCATGATGCGTACCATTCTAGCCTAAGTTATTTGTAGTGTAGCTTTTGTTTATGTGTTGTTTATTACCTGTTTCATACGTTAGTAGTGTCGGAGTTGTGGTGATGGTTTGAGGTATTGTCTCATGGTTGGGAGACGAGGGCCAGTGGGTGGGGGTGGGGGCGGCGGCAGAGGGGGTGCTAGGGGAGCACGCTGGGATTGAAATTTGGATCTTGGGACATAGGAACTTTGGCCAGGGGAAGTTTATTGAGTTAGTGAAGGTTCTCAAGAAGAGGAGGACCAATGTAGATTGTGTTTAGGAGACCAAATGGCGCTAGGGACGTGGGTGAACAAGTTGTGGTACTCAAGAGGTTCAAAGAATAGGAATTCGGTAGGAATCTTAGTAGGCAGTGAACATAGGGAGCAAGTGGTAGAGGTGAGGGAAGTTCAATGATAGATTGATGTAGATTTAGTTAGTCGTTGGGGGGTCTAACTTGAAACTTTTGCATACGCACCACAAACGGGGTTGGACGAGGAGGACAAAAAGAGCTTTTGGAAGGCATTGGATGAGGTGGTGCGAGGTATACCACACCTTTGAAGCTATTCACGGAGGAGAATTCAATGGTCACATTGGGTCCAGCCCCTAGGGGATACGACGATGTGCATGGAGGATTTGGTTTTGAGGACGAAGGAATGAAGGAGAATTACGCACTCTTGGATTTTGCAAGAGCTTTTGGGTTGGTGGTAGCCAATTTTGAGTTTCCCAGAAGAAGGATGAGCACTTGGTTTCCTTCCAAAAATGCGATGAATAAGGCTCGGATAGACTATTTGCTCCTTAGGAAGGGTGATAGAAGATTGTGTAAAGATTGTAGGTTATCTGAGTGAGAATCTTACGACCCAACATAAACTTCTAGTAATGGATTTGGAGACCATGAGGGGAGGAGGAAGAGGGTGGTGGATGTTCGGCCACAAATCAAATGGGGTGGCTTGACTATGGCTGAGTACTCTGGAGATGGGATGAAGTTAATAAATAGGGCTTGGGAGGTAGTGGGGAGGCAAACATTATGTGGGATAGGGTGCTAGTTGCTTAAGAAGCGACTAGAGGAGTTTTGGGGGTCTTGAAGGTCGTTTAAGGTGGGCATCGAGGGGATTGGTGGTGGTGGAGAAGTTCAACGGAAGATGGAGGTAAAGAAGGTGAATTGTATGTGAAGTTGGTGGAAGTAATGAGGAGAGAGGGCGAATAGGGAGAAGTATAAGACAACACGAAGGAGCGAAGCTAGCGGTGACGACGACAAAATCGGTAGCTTTTGAATGCTTATATGTTAAATTAGAGGGAAAGGGAGGGGATAAAATTGTAAAAGCTAGCCAAGGCGAGATGAGGCTTGTGATCTAGACTAAGTGAAGTGTATCAGGATAGAGGATGACAAGGTGCTGGTGGAAGGGCATTTGTTAGACGTAGATGGCGACGTACTTCATTACCTCTTCGCGAAGAGGATAGAGCGTTGTGCTGGGGAGTGCTGGGCACTCGGAGGGCGTGCGATTGTAGGATATTGTAGGTGTATAAGGGTTGAGGAGATTCACAGTGCTATTCTTAGGATACGTAAGGGTAGAGAGATCGGGCGATGAGATTCTAGTGGAATTTTGGAAGAACACAGGTAAGAATACGTATAGGAGTGGTTGACCAAGTTGTTTAATGTCATTTTCGCATTTGTTAGACGTAGATGGCGAGCGTACTTCCAATACCTCTTAAACGAAGGAGGGGATGGAGACGTTGTGCTGGGGGGTGCTGGAGCACTCAGAGGGGCGATGCGATTGTGGGATATTGTAGGTGTATAAGGGTTGAGGAAGTTACAGGTGCTATTCTTAGGATGCGTAAGGGTAGAGAGATCGGGCCTGATGAGATTCTAGTGGAATTTTGGAAGAACACAGGTAAGGTACGTATGGAGTGGTTGACCAAGTTGTTTAATGTCATTTTCAAGACGACAAAGATGCCCAATGAATGGAGATGGAGTATAATGGTTTCGTTGTACAAAAACAAGGGCGACATTCAGAATTGAAATAACTATCTCATAAGGAGATTGGTGGAGCAGTACAAGGAGAGGAAGAAAGATCTTTTCGTGGTGTTCATCGACCTAGAAAAGGCTTACGACAAGGTCCCGAGGAAGGTTCTTTGGAGTTTCTTGGAGGCTAGAGAGGAATCGGTGGCGTACATTAGGGCGATATCTATGTTGGAGTCAAGACTCGGGTTAGGATTGTGGGAGGAGACTCGGAGCGCTTTCCAGTTTTGATGGGGTTGCACCGAGGACGAGCACTTAGCCCATTTTTATTGCCTTGGTGATGGATACATTGATGTGAGGGATTCAAGGTGAGGTGTC
Source organism: Datura stramonium (assembly GCA_018107945.1). Taxonomy (NCBI): domain Eukaryota; kingdom Viridiplantae; phylum Streptophyta; class Magnoliopsida; order Solanales; family Solanaceae; genus Datura; species Datura stramonium. The sequence goes on from JACEIK010011360.1 coordinate 31,866, forward strand.
ATGGTGTATGTTATTTGCGGATGACATAGTTCTAATTGACGGGACTCGCGGCGGCGTAAATGCTAAGTTGGAGGTTTGGAGACAAACCTTGAAGCTAATAGGTTTAGGTTGAGCAGGACCAAGACAAAATATTTGGAGTGTAAATTCAGTGACGTGATGCACTGGATACACAAGTCATCCAAAAGGGAGAGTTTCAAGTACCTTGGATCTATTATCCAAGGAAATGGAGAGATTGACGAGGATGTTGCTCACCGTATTGGTGCAGGATGGATTAAATGGAGGCTCGCATCTGGAGTCTTGTGTGATAAGAAGGTGCCGACAAAACATAAAGGCAAGTTCGACAGAGTGGTGGTTAGACCAACTATGTTGTATGGGCGGAGTGTGGCCCGTCAGGAATTCCCATGTTCAGAAGATGGAGGTTGCAAAAATGAGGATGTTACGGTGGATGTGTTGGCATACTAGGAGAGATAAGATTAGAAATGATGATATCTGGCCAAGGTGGGAGTGGCTGGGTTGGAGGACAAGATGCATGAAGTAAGACTGAGGTGGTTCGGGCTTGTGAAGAGGAGGTGTTCGAGTGCCCCAATGCGGAGGTGTGAGAGGTTTCCTATGAATGATTTGACGAGAGGTAGAGATAGACTGAAAAAGCAATGGGGAGATGTGATTAGGAAGGATATGGCACAGTTGCAGCTTACCGAGGATTTGACCTTAGATAAGAAGGTGCGGAGTACATGGATTAGGATAGCAAGGTAGTAGGTAGCAGTGTGTTGCACTGCTTTTTCGTTCTCAGTGGTAGGCCTATTATTGCTCTTATAGTTCCTTGACCTTCGATGTCTGTTATTAGCTGTTGTTACTTGTATCTCGTTTGGTATAGTTGTTGTGTAGTTTGGTGCGGGTACTAGTTGCTGTTTTGTTATTATATGTTGTCTCCTGTACTGCTAATACTTTTTTTGGGACTGTTTTTCTAAAAGCTGAGGGTCTACGGAAACAACCTTTATTCCTCTAAGGTAGAGGTAAGGTAAGGTCTATGTATATTCTACCCTCTCTAGACCCCACTTTATGGGATTACACTGGGTGGTTGTTGTTGTTGTTGTATGGTCTGTACCATCATTAAATGTTATGGTCAATTTGCATTGTGATACAGGTGTGTTCTAACATTGTTTTTACATTGAACAGTTACTGCCCTGGATCGTGCAAATGCAGAGGGTGCCTTACTTCCCTTGCCTAAGATTCTTGATCAGGTCGATGTCAAGACTGGAATTGAGTCCAATGTGAGCAAAGGTATCACTTAACATTGCCCCAAACTTTGTGATCTCTTGGTATTGTTGGCACACCGTTTTTTTGTGTCTGTACTATATCTAACACCTTTTTTGGACTCGCGGTGGTTACTTATTTTGATTGCAAGGCACATTGCCATTTCCTAAGAGGAAGAATCTTATAGATTAGAACTACAGATAAAACTGGTTACTCAATGCTGGAATTGTTCCTAGGTTGAAGCAAACTTGCACTCATTTGAGATTCTCTACTGCTATCAGATCCCTGCTTTATTGGGGTCATTTGTGGAACTTGTGATCCATGCTCTGACACTAGTGCTTCCTTTTTAATCAGTGCTCGGACTCTAGTCCTTTCGCACTGAATATTTTATTTTTCATCTCAAATGTGTGAAGGAACTTTCTTCACTTCTCATCTCTACTTTACTACTAGTGAAGTGTAAGTTACGTGACCTCAGATGAGATTTTATTAGAACTCCGGAGTTTCCATCGCTAACTATTGTTCTTTTGTCAAGAGCTTACAGACTGTTAGAATTTAAATTTTGTGTTTTTTATTCTTTTGTCTTCAAAATACAATGAAGATGTTACCTAAATGTTTACTTCTGAACATGGAAGATTTTGCTTACTGCTATTTACAGAGATCCTTGCTAAGAAAGGTGAAGATGAGGTCAATTTTTGCATGGAGGACCAGTTAAGATCCTTAGGTATAATTAGCAGTGACCATGATCTCTCACCTAGCTCAATTCTCGATCCTAAAATTTTTAAAGGAATAAGTGTTGATGCTGGTATGCCACCGAAGAAGGTCCGTATCTCTTGGATACTGAGGATATTTTTAGTTTGATTTGGTCACTTCTTTTGTTACCGTATGGATAAATTTGTTTTAATTGTATTTCATTTAATGCAGATGAAAGCAGCTGTTTTATCTATGGAACCACCTGATGCCTATAACTTGTTGAAAGCCTTAGTGGAAGCATGGCAGTCTGGGTAAGCTTTTCAAACTTTGAAGGAGATTGCTTACTTTGACTCCATATTCTACATCAAGAGTGGGGATGCACGGCATCTTCTCACTTAAGGGGAGAAAAGAAACGCACTTTGAAATTGATACTCTTTTTAGAGTAAGTTCCTAAAAGAATGGCCAGGTTCAATTCCTTGAGGTGAAAGCTGAGTCTACAGATTGTTCTTGGACATTAACCATTTGAATTTTTGAGATAAAATTAAGATTTTGAGACTACCTGAAAATACTACCAACAAATAGACCCAAGGCGTTAGGCGCCCAAGGGTGTGGCCTAGTGGTTAATGAAGTAGGTGAAAACCATGAGGTCTCAAATTCAAATCTTAGCAGAGACAAAAAACACTAGGTGATTTCTTCCTATCTGTCCTATCCTTGGTGGACGGAGGTACCTCGTACCTATTGCTAGTGGGAGGTGGCAGGTATCCTGTGGAATTAGAAGAGGTGTGTGCAAGCTGGCCCGTACACCACGGTTATTAAAAAAAATTTTAAAAAGAAAAAAAAATCCCAAGGCATTGGTCTAGTGGTAAGAGCGCCGTGTGATGTTTAGGTTAGGCGCACATCACGTGTTCGAACCCTGCCGCAATGGAAAACCTGGTATTTAGATGGGGAAGGGTAGAGGGGTGGGTGCATTTCTCGCCGACTTTTGAATAGTGCACCACTGGCCCTTGGGATTTTTCGGTTACCAAGAGGAAAGTAGGTTAGGATTTGGGTATTCATATTAGAAAATTTTCGTTCTCCTGTGGCTCTCTGAGAAATAGCTAAATTGTGTTTACTGAGGAAATATTATTAAACACAATTTGCAGACCTAATCATTGCCCCTAGTTGATATAGCTTTGTAAATTCATATCAGAACTTTGCACTCCTGTAACTCTGCAAAAAGGCTAGCTTTTGTATGGAGAGAGTATCATTAAACACAATTTGGGAAGAACGAATTTGGACAGCTAAATCATATGCATATCTTAATTGTTTTCTGGTTTTACGTGTATTTTCTTTTTTACAGATCAAGCATAGGAAGACATGTTCTTCCATGGATATGTTGTATAATGGTGAACCACAATGAATTTGTTACATCTCAGGAACCACTGACGCCACTTCTGGATTCCTTAAACAAGGTAGGATATGTTGCTACAGTGCTATTGTTGTTGCACAATTATGGGTCTACTTTAGGGTGCCAAGTTGTCTACGGTTTCATGTTTTCTGTAATCTCGTTTCTGATAGTCTTTTTCGATAAGTTACATGTTTGTTTATTCACTCTTTTCTGATTGATGTTTTCTATAAGTTACTTTTGTTTGCTGAACTTCACACGATGAGTGTTGCTGTATTACACATATCAAAGAGACAGTTTTCCTGATGGTATTTTTTTTGATCAAGTAAATATCTTTCATTCATAAACAAGGTCAAACTGGCCATGTACAAGGGTATACCAATAGATAAAGAATCTACAAAGAGATATGATTCTCTACAAACTCCACCCAATCATCTATACAACAAGAAACTTTATGTGTGCACCAAAGGAGTAAAAGGGAACGGAGGCTGCTTCTCAATGGAGAGAACTGGTTCTACTCCTTCAAAAGCTCTCCTATTTTTCTCTTCGACGATCCACATTAAAGTAAGTGGAACCACGTTGCAAGCCCTTTGTCTTCTCTTCCTCCCACTCTTCCAATTGAACACAAGTCTTTCACAGTTTATGACGTTACCCATAGAGTGTCAAACCACCTAAACATATCCCACCATAACCTCATAGTAAACCCGCAATGCAGTAAGATGATCCACGACCTTGCACATGTAACACCAACTGGCACATACAATTCTAAGATTTTCCTCCGTCAAAATCACCCTCTAGCAGCTAGCCAAGTGAAGAAGCACTTCTTTGGTACCTTTGGAATCCATACTGCATTACATGGAAAAACAAGCTCCTCCCTAATCAAAAGTTTCTCATAACCTGATGGTATGTTATGAAGGAGCAAGTTTCAGAGCTATGCTGCGTTATGCAAAAAGTTTGTCAAGGAAAAAATAACTAATCTTTCATCGGGATATTGAATGACCATTCCATCCAATAATCACAGTATAAATGCATCTATGCAAAGACTATTGGTTAGGTGTGTATAGAGGTAGCTTATGGTCATGGCAATAGTAAAAATCGTGATGATGACATGATCATGTTGTTCCTCATCTATTTTCATGGCTTGGGGATGAGTATTGGACTTAGTTATAGATCTAACATAGGCATGTTAACTTCCCACATGAATTTACTGTTTAGTACGTTTTGAAGGATTGAAGCGCTCACACCTAGCACACAAGGGTGTGACTTATTGGTCAATAAAGTGGGTGCAAACTAGGGAGACTAGGTCCAAATATCAGCAGAAACAAAAAACACGAGTGGTTTCTTCGCATCTTCCTAAGCATGTGAAGATAGAGTGTCCTGGTACCTCTAGAGTTAGCAGGTACTCGGTGGTATAGTTGCAGTGTGCGCAAGCTGGTTTAAACACTACAATTATTTTTAAAAAAAAGAAAAGAAAAGAGAAATGCTCACACCCATGTTACCCATGGTATATCTAGATCAGAAGTCCATGTAATACGCTTCCTGATGGAGTGCCATTTTTTCCCAGATACTGCAGTTTATTTTAGTATGGCAAAACGTGCATATTTGTTTCAAGGGACCATATTCTCTCCATTGAATGATGGAGAAAGTGCCTTTGTAAATGGCTCTGAAGACTCATTCTTGCAGTCATCTTAAAAAGTTCCCTCCTTTCTCCAAAGGGGAGATCGGTGGGAACATCTGAAGTGTAATGCCCTTGAGTGGCTAAGCTGGGAAAACATTGGGTGGACAATCACAATTATCCTTATAGACTTTTAAGTTCTAAAGTTTGCACCAGAATTGGCTTTGTACAAGACTACAAGAAATTTAGCATCAACAATTCCTGAAGTTTGATCACCAAACAAGTTTGTAAATGACCAACAAATCAAAGAAAAATGGAAGTCATTTGACAATGTATTATTCATTTTTGGTAACTTGCTACACCTATTATGTTTCAGCGCAAAATTAGCTGTGCTCGGCTATATGAATAATCCATTCTGCTTCATTTGTACGTGTTTCTTTCCAATCTTCATTAGTTGGTTCTTCATATGTTTGGTAACTAAAGTCAATAGCTGATCTTTTTTAAGAAACCTCTGATGAAGTACTGACACTAATGCTTATGAATGGGCATATTCATTTCTATGGTGCTACTATAAATAGATTGCTAAGTCCCACCAACAC